>ML364133.1:0-64615 GCA_005239505.1 Nicotiana paniculata | reverse complement strand
TTAAACTCGGAATTGACCGGACCTCGGGACCCAGGCGTTTGGGCTCAAACGCCCCTTTAAAGCCAGGGCAGACCTGGCCTTAGGGCTCTAACGCCCCACTAACGCCAGGTTGATCCTGTCTTTAGGGGCCAAACGCCCCACTAACGCCCGGGTTGGCCTGGCCTTAAGGCCAAAACGCCCGGCTATAGCCCGGGTCACTCCTTTTCGACTCTTGATCGTATTTTCAACGTTCATGCATCCATTTAGCTCGGTTTCCATCTCCAATGCACCTACACATGAAATAGACTCCATTATGCACATAAAAAGTGTATTTTTATCATTAACGCACATAAAATGTAAGGCATATAACTTGTTAAACCATGAATTCTAGCCACGCACCACCTATAGGATCTTAAATCATTAAAGATTGTTTGTTTTAATAGCGTGCATTTGTTTTGTTTACTTGTGGAGGTTAACATGAGACCCTATTTGCTCTTTATGTGACAGTCCTACTTGACTTTTGTTTATCTCTTAGTTTTCTCATTTTAAGCAACATAGGTGAGTCTAGAACCACCTAAATAGAGGTCCTAAACACCTACAGGGCCATAGGTAAGGGACGGGTAGTGCACGCATAAGGTACGCACTAGAAGCTATTAGCACGCTTAGGTAATAACTAAAAGATAGTAACTGGGTAGTAAAGGAGATGATGATCTGTGCGCTAATGCTATGCGTAACACCCTAATTTGGGAAAAGTTACCAAGTATTACATGAAAATGATCCTATAGGCTAAAAAACGTAGGACCCCTTTAATTCCTATTTTTAAAGTAAGTATATATTTGTTTAAAATTGTTTAACTTTCCTTTAAATATTAATTCGCTTAATTGAGTTTGGCAGGGGCCCACCGTTGTGGACCTCGAGGGGTGCCTAACACCTTCCCCTCAAGGTAATTTTGAGCCCTTACCCAAATCTCTGGTGACGTAAACTAGTTTCATGAGTTATTTGCTTTAGGTGACCTAACGCACCTTAATCTGTTAGGTGGAGACTCTCCAAATCCCATACCCCATCCAAAGGAAGGGAATTGTCCCAGAAATGTCGAAACCCGGACTCCGCAAGGAAAAAGGGGGCGCGAAAGCTGGGCAGTGACTATTGTTCCTTAGGTCATTTTTGATGGTCTAAAAAGAATTTAGGTGCTCATAGTTCGGTGGTCCAAGCCCATGCGAAGGGTGTGGCCTATAACACATGAAAATATGGGAATTGGACGAAATTCTAATTTTATGGAAATAAAATGCCAAAAAACAAGGAACATTCATGGCTGAGTGATGACTACTGTTCCTTAAATCGTATTTGATGGTCCAAAAAAATATTAGGCAGTCCGGGTCCGGTAAATTGAGGCCATGCAGAAGGTGCACGAGAATCTGGGAATGAGGCCGAATTTTCATTTTATGGCCTTAAAATGCCAAAAACGAGGAACGGTCTTGGCGGGGTACTGATTATTGATTTTAGGTTATTTTTGATGGTCCGGAAAAACTTTGGACAGTCCAGTGTGGGGCCGAGCCCACACGGAATACGATACAAAAATATAGAATCAGACGAAATTCAAGTTTATGGCCCGAAAACGCCAAAAAAGGAACGTTCATGGAGGATCGATGACTATTGTTCCTTAGGTCTTATTTATGGTCCGAAAAAATTTTAGGCGGTTCAGGTCCGGTGGACTGAGATCACGCGGAAGAGGTGGGCATCACACAAAAATATAGGATTCAACTCGAATTTAAGTTTTATGGCTCTAAGGCGCCAAACGAGGAACAGTCATGGCGGGGCGGTGATTATTGTTTCTTAGGTCATTTTTTATGGTCCGAAAAGATATTAAGGGGTCCGTGTTCAGTGGCCCAGGCATATGCGGAAGGCGTGGGCTATAGTACTCGAAAATATGAGAATCGAGTAGAATTTCCATTTTATGGACCTAAAACGCCAAAAAATGAGGAACGGTCATGGAGGGGCGGTGACTAATGATCGTTAGACCGTTTTCTATGGGTCATAAAAATATTAGGTGGCCTCGGACCATGCGGAATTTGTGAGCTATAGCAGACGAAAATGTGTGAGTTAGGTCAAATTTCCGTTTTATGGCCTTAAAATTCCAAAAAAAAAAAAGGAACGGTCATGGAAAGGCGGTGACTCTTGTTCTTTAGGTCGTTTTTGATAGTCCGAAAATTTTTTAAGCGGACTTGGTCTAGTGGCCCAGGCCCACGCTGAAGGCTTGGGCTATAGCACACGAAAATCTGGGAATCGGGACAAATTCAAGTTTTTTTGGCCCTAAAACACCAAAGGAACAGTCACGTAGGGATTGTGCCTATTTCTCCTTAGGTCATTTTTTATGGTCCGGAAAAATCTTACCCGATACGGTTCAAATGTCCCAAGCCCCCGCAAAAAGCGTGGGCCAGCATACAAAAATATGACATTTAGGCCAAATTCAAGTTTCATAGCCCTAAAACTCCAAACGTGGAAGGCTAGGCTATAACACACGAAAATCTAGGAATCAGGACGAATTTCCATTTTATGGACCTAAAACGCCAAAAAACGAGGAGTGATCATGGTGGGCAGTGACTGCGCGGAAGGTGTGGGCTATAGCACACGAAAATCTGAGAATCGGGTCAAATTTCCATTTTATGGCCCTAAAATGCCAAAAAAGAGGAATTGTCATGGCGGTAGGGTGACTAATGTTTCTTAGATTGATGGACCGAAAATATTTTAGACGATTTGGATCCGGATGCCCAGACCCACGCGGAAGGCATGGGTTATCGGGCCGAATTCACGTTTTAAGGCCCTAAAACGCCAAAAGACTAAGGAACGTTCATTGCGGGATGGTGAATATTGTTCCTTAGGTCATTTTGGATGGTCCTAAAATATTTTAGGCGGTCCGGGTCCGGTGTCCCGGGTCCACGCGGTAGGTGGGGGTTATAGCATACGAAAATCAAGGAATCGGGCCGAATTCACGTTTTATGGCCCTAAAATGTCAAAATGCGAGGAACGATCATGGCAGGGTGGTGTCTATTATTGATTTGGTTATCTTTTACGGTCCGAAAAAAAATTGGGCGGCCTGGGTTCAGTCGATTGGGCCAACACGGACGACGTAGTCTATAGCACTCAAAATTTTAAAAATCGGGCGAAATTCAAGTTTTATTATGCCAAAAAATCAGGAACGGTCATGGAGCGGGGGAGGGGGTGACTACTATTTCTTAGATAGTTTTTGATGGTCCGAAAAAAGTTTAGACGGTTCGTATACGACGGCGCAGGTCACGCGGAAGGCGTCTGCTATAACAGATGAAAATACAGAAATCGGGTGGAATTTTGATGGGACGACAAGATTTTGGGCAGTTCAGGTCAGATCATCCGGATGCATGCAGATGGCGTGGGTTATAGCACACAAAAATTTGGGAAGCGGGCGGACAAGTTTTATGGCCCTAAAAGGCCAAAATAAGAGGAACAGCCATGGCGAAGCGATGTCTATTGTTTCTTAGGCGGTACGTGTTTGTTCACCATGATGCATGTAGATGGCATGAGCTATAGCACACGAGAATCTTGTAATCGGGTTTAATTCCAGCTTTATGATCCTAAAACCTCAAAAAATGAGGAATAGTTATGGCGAAGCGATGGATATTGTTCCTTAGGTAAATTTTGATGGGCCGACAAAATTTTAGGCGGTTCAAATCTGGTCGCCCTGATGCATTCAGATGGTGTGGGCTATAGCACACGAAAATCTGAGAATCAGGTAGAACTCCAGCTTTATGGCCTTGAAATTCCAAAAAATGAGGAATGGTCATGGCAAAGCGATGACTATTGTTCCTTAGGTCATTTTTTATGGGCCGGAAAAATTTTATGCAGTTCAGGTCCGGTCGCGCAGATCCATGCAGATGGCGTGGGCTAACACACGAAAATATGGGAATCGCAGGGAATTTTAGTTTTATGGCCCTAAAACACTAAAACATGAGGAACGATCATGGCAAAGTAATGACTATTATTCCTTAGCTCAGTTTTGATGGTCCAGTAAAAGTTTATGCACTTTAGGTCCAGTGTAACGACTTGGCCGTTCGTTTTGAGATTTATTGCCCCGATCCCCTATTTATCATGCTAAGCCTGTGACGCTCTCTATGTCAGGTTTACCGCGATTAGAGTGGAGGGGTACCTTAGAGTATACTCCCACCAGAGTTATTGCATTTCTTAAAGCTTAACGAATGGTTGAGAAGGGGTGTGATGCGTATATAGCTTATGTAAGAGATGTCAGTATCGATACCCCTACAATTGAGTCAGTTCCAGTAGTGAGGGGCTTCCTAGATGTGTTTCCAGTTGATCTTCCAAGCATGCCACCCGACAGAGATATTGATTTTTTCATTTATTTGTTGAAGGGCACTCAACCCATCTCTATTCCTCCATATCGTATGGCTCCTCCTGAGTTGAAGGAGTTGAAGGAGAAGTTACAGGAGTTGCTTGATAAGGGATTTATTCGGCCCAGTGTGTCACCTTGGGGTGCTCTGGTCTTATTTGTGAAGAAGAGGGATGGTTTTATGCGTATGTGCATTAATTATCGCCAGCTGAACAAAGTTACAGTGAAGAACCAAGTATCCATTACCTCGTATTGATGACTTATTTGATCAGTTATAGGGTGACACGGTGTTTTCCAAGATTAACTTATGCTCAGGCTATCATCATTTGAAGATTCCGGAGCCAGATTTCTCGAAGACTGCTTTCAGGACTCGGTATGGTCACTATGAGTTTCTTGTGATGTCTTTTGGGCTGCCAATGTCCCAACAACTGTTATGCACTTGATGCACAGTGTGTTCCGGCCTTATCTTGACTTGTTCGTCATTGTGTTTATTGACGATATTCTAGTGTACTCCTAGACTTGGGAGGATCATGAGCAGCATCTGAGGATTTTGCTTCAGACTTTGAGAGAAAAGAAATTATATGCAAAATTTTCAAAATGTGAGTTTTGGCTAGACTCAGTGGCAATCTTCGGTCATGTAGTATCTAGTGATGGAATCAAGGCGGATCCGAAGAAGGTGGAAGCAGTACAGAATTGTCCTAGATCGTCATCAGCTACGGAGATTCAGAGTTTTCTTGGTTTGGCGGGGTATTACCGTCGTTTCGTATAGGGATTCTCATATATTGCAACACTTATCACCAGGATGACCCAGAAGGGTGGTCCGTTCAGGTGAATAGAGGAGTGTGAGGAGAGCTTTCAGAAGCTCAATATAGCTTTGACCACAGCCCCAGTATTGGTATTGCCTTCAGGTTCGGGGTCTTACACTATATATTGTGATCTGTCACGGATTGGTCTTGGAGCAGTGTTGATGCAGGACGGTAGGGTGATTTCCTACGCATCCAGACAGCTGAAGGTGCATGAGAAGAACTACCCTATCCATAACCTTGAGTTAGCAGCTATTGTTCATGCCTTGAAGATTTGGCAGTACTATTTGTATGGTGTTCCTTGTGAGATTTACACCGATCACTGGAGTTTGCAGCATTTGTTCAAGCAAACGGATCTTAACTTGCGTCAGTGGAGGTGGTTGGAGCTGCTTAAGGACTATGATATCACCATTTTGTACCATCTGGGAAAGGCCAATGTGGTGGCCGATGCTTTGAGTCCCCGGGCGGAGAGTTTGAGTAGTTTAGCATATCTACCAACAGTAGAGAGGCCATGGGCATTGAATGTTCATGCCTTAGCCAGCCAGTTTGTGAGAATGGAAATTTCTAAGCCGAGTCGAGTATTGGCTTATGTGGTCTCTCGGTCTTCTCTTTATGATCGTATCAGGGAACGTCAATATGATGACCCTCATCTTCTTGTCCTTAAGGACATGGTCCAGCGCGGTGATTCTAAGGAGGTCACCATTGTGGATAATGGTGCATTGAGGATGCAGGGCAGGCTATGTGTGCCCAATGTAGATGGTTTGCGTGAGTTGATTCTCCAGGAGGCTCAACACTCGCGGTAATCCATTCATCTGGGTGCCGAGAAGATGTATCAGGACTTGAGGCAGCATTACTGGTTGAGGAGGATGAACAAATACATAGTGGAGTATGTGGCTCGGTGCCTAAATTGCCAGCAGGTGAAGTATGAGCATCATCGGCCAGGTGGGTTGCTTCAAAAGTTAGAGATTCTGAAGTGGAAATGCGAGCGGATCACTATGAATTTTGTTATTGGACTCCCACGGACTCAGCGGAGGTTTGATGCGGTTTGGGTGATTGTGGATAGGCTGACCAAGTCAGCTCATTTCATTCCTGTGATGACTACCTATTCTTCCGAGCAGCTGGCTCGAATTTACATCAGCAAGATCGTCAAGCTTCATGGCATATCGGTATCTATCATCTCTGACCGGGGTACGCAGTTTACATCACGATCTTGGAGGGTCGTAGAGCATGAGTTGCGCACTCGAGTGGAGCTGAGCACAACATTTCACCCTCAGACGGACGGACACTCGCGAGCACACTATTCAAATATTAGAGGATATGCTCCGTGCATGTGTGATGGATTTTGGAGGTTCGTGGGATTAGTTCTTGCCACTTGTGGAGTTTTCCTACAACAACATTTATCAGTCGAGCATCCCGATGGCACCATATGAGGCTCTGTATGGTAGGAAGTGTCAGTCCCAGTGTGTTGGTTTGAGTCGGGCAAGGCTAGATTATTAGGTACGGACTTGGTTCAGGATGCCCTAGATAAGGTGAAAGTGATCCAGGATCGACTTCGCACAGCCCAGTCTAGACAAAAGAGTTATGCGGACCGGAAGCTTTGCGAAGTTGCATGGTTGGAGAGTGGGTCTTGCTCGGGGTTTCACCTATGAAGAGTGTTATGAGGTTCAGGAAGAAGGGTAAGTTGAGGCCAAGGTTCGTTGGTCCATTTGAGGTGTTGCGGCGAGAATGATTGTTTTAAGAGAGGGAGGATGTAACGGCTCGGCTGGTCATTTTGAGAGTTATAGCCCCGATCCCCTATTTACTATTTTCCCCGTATCTCTTTCTGCTTATGTGTCTTGCCGGGAGGTGTGGTTGTGGTTTCGGAGTGTTTTGGGGAACTTAGTCCCTAAACGGAAGCTTAAGTCTTAGGATTTGACAGTAGTTGGAACTATGTTAAGACGACTCTGGAATGGAGTTTTGTCGATTCCATTAGCTTCTTCTAGTGATTTTGGACTTAGGGGCGTGTCTGGATTGTGTTTTGGGGGTTTGTAACTCATTTAGGCTTGAAATGGCGAAAGTCAAAGTTTTGGAGATTTTGACCGGTAGCGGAATTTTTGATATCGGGTTCGGATTCAAATTCTGGAAGTTGGAGTAGGTCTGTAATGTTGAATATGACTTCTGTGCATAATTTGGGGTCAAAACGTGTTTTGATAGGTTTCGGCATCAGTTGTAGAAATTGGAAGTTTCAAGTTCACTAAGCTTGAATCAGAGGGTGATTTGTGTTTTTCGCATTGTTTGGTGTGATTTGAGGACTCCACTAAGTTGGTATGATTTATTAGTACTGGTTGGTATGTTTGGTTGAGGTCCCTGGGGCCTCGGGTGTGTTTCGGATGCTTAACGGATCATTTTGGACTTGTTGGAAATTGCTGAAAAATCTGGTGTCATTTTGTTGGTTTCCTTCATCACCTTCGCGAGAGAGGTCTCGTGTTCGCGTAAGGCATCTGGAAGACCGGCTGATTTTTTCTTTGCATTTCGCGATGGTGAGGATCCTTTAGCCTACGCATTCGCGATATGGTCCTCGCGTTCGCGTAGAGGAACAGTCAGTGGGGCTCCAAGTGATTAACCTACGCATTCGTGATGAGGGTCCCGCATTCGTGTAGGGTTAGGCAAGGTAAGCCTCCGTGGTCACGAGGGGGTTCTCGCATTCACGAAAAAGGTCTGGAACTGAAGGAAAGTTTGTGCTTCACGAACACGAGGGTTTGGGCTCGTTCGCAAAGAAGAAATCACTAGGCAGACTTATATCATTTCAAAAACAAGGATTTGGACATTTTTATCAAAACTTGAGTTTGAGAGCTCAGATTTGGACGAGATTTTGAAGGATTTTCAGAGACATTGATTGGGTAATGATTCTACACTTAATTTTGGTTATATCCCACTAATCTATCATTAATTACATCTCTAATTTCGAATTTGGGGTTGAAATTTTGGGGCAAATGGGAAGAAGTTCTTCAACTAAAGTTGTGAGTTTTGAAAGGCGAATTGAGGTCGTATTCGAGTAATTCTTATATGATCGAACTCGTGATTGAATGGGTGTTCATATTTTGTGACTTTTACCCAATTTCGAGACGTGGGCCCGAGGAGGCTTTTTGGGACGATTTCCTAATTTCTTGCTTTAGCTTAGATTTCATTTATTAGATTAGTTTCTTATAGATATATTTATGGTGTGTAATTGATTTTGGATAGATTTGGGCCATTTGGAGTCGGATAATCGAGGAAAAGGCATTCTTACGGATTGATTTGAGCTTGGTTCGAGGTAGGTGGCTTGCCTAACCTTGTGTGGGGGAAGTTCTCCTTAGGATTTGGTACTGATATGATATGTGAGCGCCGTGTACGCGAGGTGACGAGTGCGTACACGGGCTATTTGTTACAAAACCTGATTATTTCTGAGTAATTACCTGTTTTCACCTTAATTGAGTATACTAGCATGTGTAATTATTCTATTAACCTAGAATAGCATATCTACATGTCTTAATTGCTTAACTGAACTCTTTGTAGCATGCTTAGTGAATTCCTACTTCTTTTCTTGATTTGTACTTAGCCTAAACTGTAGATTCTCTTGTTGTAACGGTTATCCTCGTTTTGTTTGAGCTGCGTATTTACTTCGGGACGTTATCCCGGGAGATCCCCCTCCATATTTAGTTTTGATACTATGAGGCGGTACCTCGGGAGTTCTCCCTGCACATTTACTTTTGAACTACGAGGCGGTACCTCGGGAGTTCTCCCTGCATATTTATTTTAGGACTACGAGACGGTATCTCGGGAGATCCCCTGCTTTTGTTTATTCTATGTGTTGAACTACCATTACTGTGTTTCCTTTTGCTTAGTTCCAGTCTATTAATATATCTTATATTTTCTGCTCCATTTATTATTTACTAGTGGTCCTGACCTGACCTCGTCACTACTTGACTGAGGTTAGGCTTGGCACTTACTGGTACCATTGTGGTGTACTCATGCTACTCTTCAACATATAATTTGTGTGCAGATCCAAGTGCTCATTATAAGCCGCATTATCAGTGAGCCAAGACAGTTTTGGAGACTTCAAGGTATATCTGCCGCGTTGGCAGACCTCGGAGTCCCCCTATATTCTTCCCCATGTCAAACACTTCTTGTATTTCTTTCTATTAGACTCTAGAGTATAGAGATACTATTTTCATTCTGTAGTTTGTGACTCATGATGTTCCGTATTTTGAGAAAGTTGTGTACGTCAAGCGTTTTGGTTATTGTACATATCGAGCAGCCTTTGTTATTGGTTACTCAGTATCTATTGCAGTTAGTTGTTTAGTTTTGCTTCCACTATTGATATTTCCACAATTTGGTAGGCTTACCTAGTCGTAGAGACTAGGTGTCGTCACGACCTGTTTCGGAGGGATGTTTGGGTCGTGACATCCGGTCACCCGGATGCAAGCAGATGGCATGGCCCTAAAATGCCAAAAAACAACGAACGATCGTGGCGAAGTGATGACTATTTTTTATTAGGTCACTCTTATGGGCCGTCAAAATTTTAGGCGGTTCTAGTCCGGTCGCCCACATGCATGCAAACGGCATGAGCTATAGCACACGAAAATTTGCGAATCAGATGAAATTTCAGTTTTATGGCCCCAAAACACCAAAAATGAGGAACAGTCATGGCGAAGCGATGATTGTTGTTTCTATTTTTGATGGGTCGGTAAATTTTTAGGCGGTTCAGGTTTGGTCGCCCGGATGCATGCAGATGGCGTGGGCTATAGCATACGAAAATCTAGGACTTGGACAGAAGTCTAGTTTTATGGCCCTAAAACGCCAAAAAATAAGTAATATCGTGGTGAAGCAGTAACTAATGTTTATTAGGTCATTTTTTATGGGCCGACAAAATTTTAGGCGGTTCGGGTCCCATCGCCCTTAAGCATGCAGATAGCGTGAGCTATAACCCACACAAAATCTCGGAATTGGGCGGAATTCCTCTTTTATGGCTCCAAAGACAAAAATGAGGAACAGTCATGGCGAATCAATGACTATTGTTCCTTAGACCATTTTTGGTGGGCCGATTAAATTTTAGGCGATTCGGATGTTGTCGCCGGATGAATGCAGATGGAGTGGGCTATAGCACAGGAAAATCTGGGAATCGGGCAGAATTCCAGTTTTATGGACCTAAAATGCCAAAACAATGAGGAACAACCATTGCGGAGCGATAGCTACTTACTCGTTTTTTATGGTCCGATAAAATTTTAGGAGAATCGGGTCCGGTCGCCTGAATGCATGCAGATGGCATGCGCTATAGCACATGAAATTTGGAAATTGGACGAAATTTCAACCTTATGTCTCTAAAACGCTAAAAAGGAATGGTCATGGTGAAACAATGCATATTGTTCCTTAGGTCATTTTTTATGTATCGATAAAATTTTAGGCAGTTCGGGTCCGTTCACCTAGACGCATGTAGTGACATGAGCTATAGCACACGAAAATCTGAGAATCGGGCAGAAATTCCTATTTTGTGCCTCTAAATGCCAAAACATGAGGAGCGGTCATGGCGAAACGATGATTATTGTTCCTTAGGTCATTTTGATGGGTTGACAAAATATTAGGCAGCTCGGGTTCGATCACCCTGACGCATACATATGGCGTAGGCTATTTTTCATTGGGTCATTTCTTATGGGCTCGCAAAATTTTAATGAGATTCAGGGCCGGTCGCCCGAGTTCATACAGCTGGCGCTGACTATAGCACACGAAAATCTAGGAATCATCCTGAATTCTTGTTTTATGGACTTAAAATGCCAAAAATGAGGAACGATCATGGTGGGGTGATGGCTATTGTTCATTAGGCCATATTTAGGAGGTTCAGAACCGGTTGCCGAAAATTCATACAGATGACATGGACTATAGTACACGAAAACCTGGGAATCATCTTGAATTCTTGTTTTATATCCTTAAAACGCCAAAAAACAAGGAACGATAATAGAGAAGCAATGATAGTTATTCTTTAGGTCATTTTTTATAGGCCCGCAAAATATTAGAATATTTGAGGCTGGTCTCCTGAAAGCATGCATATGGCGTGGACTATAGCGCGTGGACTATAGCGCACGTAAATCTAGGATTCGTCTTGAATTCCTGTCTTATGGCCCTAAAACCCTAAAAATGATGAACGGTAATGATAAAGCGATGAATATTGTTCATTAGATCATTTCTTATGAGCCCGAAAAAGTTTAGGAGATTCGGGGCCGATTTTTCGAATTCATGTATATGAAAATCTTGGAATCATCTTGAATTCCTATTTTATGGCCCTAAAATACCAAAAAAATGACAAACGATCATGGCTAACCGATGACTATTGTTCATTAGGTTATTTAATATGGCCCCCCAAAATTTTAGAAGATTCGGGATCGGTTGCTCGCATTCATGCACATGGCGTGGATTATAGTACACGAAAAATCGGGAATCATCCTGAATTCTTGTTTTATGGCCCTAAAATGCCAAAACATGAGGAATGGTCATCGCGAAGTGATGACTATTATTCATTAGGTCATTTTCATGGGCCCATAAAATTTTAGGAGATTTGGGGCCGGTCGTTCGAATTCAAGGAGAAGACGTGGACTATAGTACATAAAAATTTGGGCATCGTCCTGAATTCATGTTTTATGGCCCTAAAATGCCAAAAATATAGGAACGGTCATGGCAAAGTGATGACTGTTGTTCTTAGGTTATTTTTTATAGGCTCGTAAGATTTTAGGAGATTAGCAGTCGGTCGCCAAAATTAGTGCAGATGGAGTGGACTATAGCATACGAAAATCTGAGAATCAATCTGAATTCCTATTTTATGGCGTTAAAATGCCAAAAGACGGGGAACGGTCATGGAGAAGTGATGACAATTGTTCATTAGGTTATTTTTTATGGGCCTGCAAAAGATTAGGAGATTCAGAGTTGATCATCCGAATTCATGAAGATAGTATGGACTATAGCACACTAAAATCGGGGAATCATCATGAATTCCTATTTTATGGCCCTAAAATATCAAAAAAAGAGGAATGAAGATGGTAAAGCAATGATTTTCATTAGGTCATTTTTACGATCCCGCAAAATTTTAGGAGATTCGGGGCTAGTCGCCCTAATTCATGTAGATGGCGTAGACTATAGCATATGAAAAAATAAGAAATAGTCATGGCGAAGCAATGGCTATTTTTTATTAGGTCATTTTTGTTAGGAGATTTAGAATCGGTCGTCCTAATTCATGTAGATGGCGCGGACTGTAGCACACGAATATTTGGGAACCGTCCTGAATTCCGGATTCCTAAAATGTTTAAAAAAACGAAGAATGGTCATGGCGAAGCGATGACTATTATTCATTATGTCATTTCTATGGGCCTGCAAAAATTTTAGGAGATTCGAGGTCGGTCGGTCGCCCAAATTCATGCAGATGGCGTGTACTATAATACACGAAAATCTTAGAATTGTCATGAATTCCTGTTTTATAGCTCTAAAACGAGGAATGGTCATGGCGAAGAGATCACTATTGTTGATAAAGTCATTTTTACAGGCCCGTAAAATTTTACGAGATTCGGGGCCGGTCATCGAATTCATGCAGATGACGTGGACTATAATACACGAAAATCTGTAAATCAACCTGAATTCTTATTTTATGGCCTAAAACGTAAAAAAAAATTGGAACGGTCATGGCAAAGCGAAGACTATTGTTCTTTAGGTTATTTTGTATGGGACCACAAAAATTTTAGGAGATTTAGAGTCGGTCGCCCAAATCCATACGGATGACATGGACTATAGCTGATACGACCCAAGATAGCCAACATGCGCTTTGGATGTCAATTGATGGCTACTATCGCAATTGGAGGTTATGTGTGTAATTTGCAAATCAATTGAAGACTACATGTAATTGAAGGCTATACTTTTAATAAGTAACTACACTTTTTTTCTTAGAATTAGCTTAGGAGTATTTGGGTCATTTGTAGTCAAGTTCCCAATCTATTATAAATAGCTTTAAGGCTTTCATTTTAGGGGTACTAATTTTGATGAATGATGACAACTCTTTTGAGAGGTGTAATGGTGGTTTGCCATTGTTCATGACAACTTATTCAAGGTGTATTCTTCAAGTGTAATCGATCACACTTCCACTTGAAGGTATTCATATAGTTTAGGTTTACTTTGTTATGTAATTGTTGGGTGATTGATCTTTATCAATTATTTTTCGATTACACTTTGTTGGGTTTATCAAATTCTATCATTTATCTTAATTTCATGTCTTTCGCTTTTAAGACTCCTATCATTTGGTATCAGAGCTTGGATTAATATTTGTTTCTACATACACTAGTTAAGTATTTGATTTTATTTGAAAACCCAAAAAAATTCAGAAAAATCAAAAAACAAAATCTGAAGTAGCTTCGTTATTCTTGTTGGGTCTAACTTGGTTTGATTTTTACTGTGAATTTGTGGTTCAAATCTTATTTGATTGTTGATTCTTGATGAACGTCATTTGGTTATAAAATCTGATTGGAAGTTTACTCATTACTGCACTGAAATTGAAAGAATTTCGAATTCTTTGTCGTTAGGTCATTTTTCGAGTTCGAAGTTGCGGCGAGTTTCATGATTTAATTTCAAATATATCCTATGTTCAATAGATTGGGAAAGTTGGTAGATAAAATTATTTGATATTGTTGTTTGGAAGCTATACTCAAGCCTAGAGAATAGCTGGAACGTGAAGAAGGGTTTTGTTGAGAATTTTTGGGTTTTGAGGTTTCGCAGATCAGATGGTTTGAAAATCTGATTGGGTTTGAATTGTATTTTGTGGTTAGAACCAGTTATGAAGTTGATTCTAAGTTTACTTGTGCATTGGAATGGAGATTTGAGTTTAGAAGGTTGAAAGAACTCCATTGTTGAAGAACTTTGAGCTTGAAGAAGGGTTCCAAAATTGGGTGTTCTTTGTTTTGTTGTTATCTGTACAAATTAACCATTGGAATTTGTTTTCAGTTTTCTAAGTAGCTTGTCTTTCAAATTTGAGACGATTTGGCCGAGAATTAAGTGAGTAATCTAAAAATTTGGAAACTCCATGTTCATGTTGGGTTCATGAAAAAGGTACAATTTGATCAATTTGAGTTTATGTTTGATGTTAAAAATCATTAGGGTTTGATCCCGAGGTGATTCCAAAGTGAAATCTGAAGTTTGGGAACATTTGAAAGAGATTTGATCGAGTTTCGAAACCAAAATCGAGGTGAAAAAATTGCAGAAATTTCAGACTCGTTGACCACTTTGTGGATCCAAACTTGTTCGTGGTGTTGGGCAGAAGATGAACAAAGGTGTTCAAAGTGCAGAACCGTGAATCCATTCGTGGAGCCGATTTTGTTCGTGGATTCGGACAGAAGATGAAAATTGTTGAAGCTGAAGATCACTCAAAAACGTGCTGAGCACCAATCATGGCCCCATTTGCAGATAATGGAGCCGAGTGCTCTAGGCTAGCACCAATCGTGGCCACGAAATCAGATTGTGGAGCCTAATTTTCCACTTGCACAGTTTGAATCTTATTCCTATTTGTTTTATTTGATTATTCTTAGCTGGTTAACATTAGTAATTGTTCTACTTGTGTTAATATAGTTAGTTGTGTCCATATTATTCATTTCGTGATTCTCTTTGATTATGTTGTCAGTTATTTGACTTTTGTCTGTTTGCTTTTATTGTGCATTTCTTTCGTGTCAACATAAATTTTACTCCGACCTCGAAATGGAAGAGCTACTTGTTGGATACTCGGGTGGAGTTCGAAAGCAATTTTGGCAAACGCCATAGAGCGGTAAAAGACTTGAGTGGCGAGAACATTTGAGTAAAGGTCTTGAATGCCTACGATCTTGTGGTATACGAGTGAGCTTGAGTGACAAGACACTAGCACACGAAAAATTAAAAATCATGTTGAACTTCTATTTTATGGCTCGTAAACGCTAAAAATAAGGAACAATCATGGTGTTCTAATTGGCTCACAAAATTTTAGGCAATTCGGAGCCAGTCGCCTGAATTCATGAAGATGACATGGACATTGGCACACAAAACACAATAAGATGAAGCCGAAAGTCATGGTGAAGTAATAAGTATTGGTCACTAGGCCATTTCCTATGGACCTAAAAGATTTCAAGCCTCGGAGTCCGTTAGAAAAATTATATAGAATCAGCATGTACTAATACACACGAAGTGTATACTATCATATATTAGTATTACATGACCTTAAAAAACCATAAAGTGAACTTGAAAGTCATGGCAAAACAATAAGTATTGATCACTAGGTCATTTCCTATGGACCTATGAAGTTTTAGGTCAATCGGCATTTGTCAATAATATTCCACATGCCAATCAGCGTTTGTCGAGCCTATGAAGTTTTTCAAGTATTAACACAGAAAAAAATAAATATAATCATAAATTCGTATTACTTAAGCCCGAATCGTCATAAAATCACATACAACAAGTACATTTAAACGGTACTCGAATAAAGTTTATGCGATTGACAAGTGTGTGAGAACTTACAACATTCTAAATTGAGTTCCTTCCTTTCCTTTAGCTCCGTCCCTACTCACAAGGATCCAAATAAAGAAACTATTTAGGGACCTTTATTGCGTATGGACAATGAACTATCTAGACGCTTTGATGAGAAAATATGAACTAACTGATGACGTTAGTTTGTTCTTTAATTTATAAAAAATCTTTGACGTCTAAGAGAATTGTAGGGACACAAGTAAAGAATGGTGTCCGGACGTGGGGAACTTTTATGGTGACGGCAACTCAGCCCTACTAAAAAACGTTTGAAATAATTACAGTTCCACACCTTTTTCTGGTCAACAAGTCCCATACTCATGTTCAAATAATTAAAGGAAATAATGTCCCATCGACCTTCCAGATTGGACTTGGGATAGAGAAAGAAAATTTGGATTGAAAAAGAAAAGTAGTATAGTTCAAATAATTAAAGGAAATAAAGACCGTTCGACCTTCCAGATTGGACTTTGGATAGAAAAAGAAAATTTGGATTGAAAAAGAAAATTTGTACACAATATCATATTGGATGAATTATATTTTCGGTTTCGGGCTGTCGATTTTGCCCGCATATACCGTAAAAATAATACGGGCTAGTCAATTTTTGTACTGATCATTCAAAAATAGTCAGCATTTGTAAAGTCATTGAATGTAACCATTATTTTGCTGCAATACGGAAAGTTTCAGCATAATATACTGGAGATTGGTGCACTTGTGTATGAATTTTCAGCATATTATGCTGGAATTCCAACACGCAGAAAGTTCCAGCATAATATACTGGAGATTAGAGCACATGTGTATGAACTTCCAGCATATTATGCTGGACCGGTATATTATACTGGAACTCCAGTATATTATGCTGGAGTATTTTCAGGATTTTGAACATTGTTTTCGTGTAGATTTATCTTTACATAAAAAGTGACTAAATTTCGATTATTTTTGAAAGTGTGACTATTTTTGAATGACAACTTGTAAATCTTGCTATCTTTGAATTTCGCTTGCATATGCCCAACCTTAATTGGTGAGCATGTATCGAGGTCAATCGATTTTGTGGCTCTTACAAACTTATTTTTAGTTTTATGATCCTAACTTTTTTTTTATACATGAAAATTTAATTTTATACGTAAAAAATTTATTTTTTCCTCATAAAAAAACATACGAAAATTAATTTTTTAAATTATAAATTGTAAAAGAACGTGACACCGCGTACCGTTAGGCTCCATTAACCTTGAGAAACCGGAATGGGCCAGACATTAAAGAAAATGTATAATTCTAACGTGTTTGCAAACGTCAGTCTGCTGAAACATCAATTTGAAATTAGATATAGTAGGACATTATACCTTTTATTTCCCATAAATTACAAAACTTGTTTATGGCCCAAGTTATGCTAGGGCCTGTTTATATACACACGTGAGCAAAAGTGTAGGTGTTGCAGTCTCAAGAAAATCATGAGATAACAAAACTTGTATAAATAACCTTTCTAGTAGACCATAGCTTCAATTCATTCTCAATCTTAGTCTTCCATTTATCAAAAATAAAAAAATACTTTAGGCAATGGCTCTATTAGACTTGCAACTCTCAACCTCATTACTCTTTTGCCTTGTTCCTTTGCTCTTCCTTTTCTTCATCAAATTCAACAAAACGATAACTAATACGCTTTTGCCGTCCAACTCTAGTAAGATACCAAGATCCTATCCTCTAATAGGTTCCTATTTTTCCATGTTAGCA
This sequence comes from Nicotiana paniculata, assembly GCA_005239505.1. Lineage (NCBI taxonomy): Eukaryota > Viridiplantae > Streptophyta > Magnoliopsida > Solanales > Solanaceae > Nicotiana > Nicotiana paniculata. The sequence goes on along the minus strand of ML364133.1, from coordinate 47,197 downwards.
AATCATGACCGGCGAATAAAATGGATATCCGATATTGTCCTAAGCACCCCTAACCTCACTTTTACTCTCATTCGCCCTCTCAATTTCCGTACAATTTTCACTGCAAACCCTTCCAATGTCCAACACATGCTCAAAACAAATTTTCAAGTCTACCAGAAAGGCCATAGTTCGAACACTACTCTTAAAGATTTTCTTAGTAATGGTATTTTTAATGTCGATGGTGATATATGGAAGTACCAAAGACAAGTTGCAAGCCATGAATTTAACACTAGGTCGTTACGTATGTTTGTTGAGACAGTTGTTGATACTGAACTGTCCGAACGTTTGATACCTATTCTTGCCACTGCTGCTGCTAACAAAACTGTTCTTGATTTCCAAGACATACTCCAAAGGTTTGCTTTCGACAACATTTGTAAAATTGCTTTTGGATATGATCCTGGTTATTTATTACCATCACTTCCCGAGGCAGAATTTGCAGTTGCTTTTGAAGATGCTGTTCGTCTTAGCATTGAAAGGTTCATTCTTCCTTTCCATTTTATTTGGAAAATCAAACGAGCTTTAAACATCGGATCAGAGAAGAAACTAAGGGTTGCTGTAGAACAAGTACGTGAATTTGCCAAGGAGATTGTTAGAGAAAAACAAAGGGAGCTAAACGATAAATCATCCCTCGATTCACCTGATTTATTGTCAAGATTCTTGAGTACAGGTCATTCGGATGAAGACTTTGTTACGGATATTGTGATCAGCTTTATATTGGCAGGACGTGACACAACTTCAGCAGCTTTAACATGGTTCTTTTGGCTAATTTCTAAACACCCTGAAGTAGAATCCCAAATCTTGAAAGAAATTGGAGAGAAATCAGAATCTTTATTACTCTATGATGAAGTAAAGAACATGATATATACTCATGCATCTCTTTGTGAAAGCATGAGATTTTATCCACCGGTTCCAATGGACACTAAAGAGGCAACAAAAGACGATATATTGCCAGATGGTACATTTGTGAAAAAGGGCAATAGAGTAACTTATCATCCTTACGCAATGGGAAGAGTAGAGAAAGTGTGGGGCAAAGATTGGGCTGAATTTAGACCAGAAAGATGGTTGGATAAAGATGAAGTGACAGGAAGTTGGACATTTGTGTCAAAAGATGCATATACATATCCTGTGTTTCAAGCGGGGCCAAGAGTTTGTTTAGGGAAAGAAATGGCATTCTTGCAAATGAAAAGAGTTGTGGCTGGTGTTTTACAGCGGTTCAAGGTGGTTCCAGTGGTGGAACAAGGGGCGGAACCAGTGTTCATATCGTATCTTACGGCCAAGATGAAAGGAGGTTTCCCTGTTACTATTGAAGAAAGGATATAGGTCAAAAGAGCCAACATGTGAAAAAAGCAGTTTTATTTTTTATGTTTCACTGTTTTAAATCTTTTACTTTTTCAACATTGCTACTGTAACCGATTGTGATATTCATAATTTGTATTTATATTACTTCCTTTATGTGAACTTGTTTGACTGGGCACAGAATTTAAAAAAAAATAAAGACTTTTAGAATTTGTGGTTCTAAACAAGTCAAAAAGGGGTCCAGAATATTTGTGTGATTATAAAAGCTTCTCACTAAGGATAGAATTGGAAGTTTAAGCTAAATTATTTTTAAATTTAGAAAGGGATCATTCTTTTTAGAAAAGACCAAAAAAGAAATAAGTTCACATAAACTGAAACAGAGGAAGTAGTTTTTTGACAAGTTCTTCTTAGTTTATTTAACACTAATCGTTAACCTTCTTTGGCTTTTTGCACAATGCCATCTACGTATCTGCATTACCTTTGTGTTAAATTGAGTTATTGTTTAAAGGTGTAATGGTTTCTTGGCCATTTCAACTTGTAAAAGGCTTTTGAAAGTCGATATACATAACTTTGAATTTTTTCATTTAAGCATTTAAACATGTATATTTGATAATTAATAAATATATTTGACGGTGGACCATGCACATGTGGCAGTAACATAGGTGATATGGACAAAGTATGTGCAAATCACCTAAACTAGTGCGTCACTACAATAATTTTGATTAAAAAATCTAAAATAAAAAAAAATACAAAGAAAAAGAAAGAAATAAGCCCCTGCCCCAAAATCATTAAACCCCTGTTCCCCTCGCCACATCATCTTCTCCGAACAAAGTCACTGATTGTTTGAGAAACCTATGGCGGCGAATCACCCCTGTTGCGGAAGGTTTAAATCATCGGCTTTTTGCTCGTCGGTTAGTGCTTTGGAAGCTGAAGAAGATGATGAATCCTGCTTGAGGTATTGGATGTCGGTTTTGGAGTTTTGACAAAATGGTTGCAACAGTCAAGCATCGGCGAAACCAAGAATGACCGGAAAATCCACAAATCGCCGAAAATACCAGTCAAAGCACGAACTCATTTGCAAACAAACTACAATAAACAGTCCAATCCCTCAAACGAAAAACCAGCAATAACGAATAGCAAAAGTATAAGCGGCGAGTGACATAGCCCCGGCTTATGAACAACGACAGTGTATGGTCGTCGAAAAGTTTGTAAAATCAGACAGATCTACAGATTTTCGGTGAGCAGCAAAAAAAATAATTTTGTTAGAAGTGAAAAATGATGGATTTTGATCGGTCTATTGATTAAAAGAGGGGGACCCCAATCAATTGGGGTTTGTTTTTGCACCCTTGACATGTAACAATCTCATTGGTCATTTGCTGACTGCATGAATCATTTGCTGACCGGATGGACACGTCTGTGTATGTGTAATACACGCGCATAGGCTTAAGGATCAGAAGTGTTTATTAGTTAAGGGAATCATGAGTTCAATATTCAAATGGGAAAGTTTAAAGTACTTTCAAAAATCCTACAAGTTTAAGTAGTCACGAACCCATTAAGCCTTATTTAAATGGTCAGTATTATATAACAAAATCATATTTGGATTTCGTGACCAGTGGACATTAAGTAAAGATACATTTGTTAGCTACAAAAGAGTCATGCTGGGACGATCACTGAACATTTTTTTGGCTTGAAGGACCTAAATTAATATGTTTTGATACTCAAGTTAATTACAAGTGTCTCTAAATTAATAAATTGAACGAGTGTACCGTACGTTTTGTTATTCTGGCATTAAAAACAGGATTGTTCGGGTCGAGGAGTGGGTATCTTGGGTCCTATTACGGTCCAAATCTAATTTTTTGTGTTTTGTAGTTTGCTTGTTCAAATGGTTTTGTGGTTTTTATGACCTTATCTCTTTTTTTATATATGAAAAATATGCTTTTACATATAAGAGGTTTATCTTTTATATATTAGAGTTGTTATAAAACAATAAAAAAAAAAAAGAATATTGCAGATAAAGAGAGAGAATTCTTATTGATTGAGATCAATTACAATGGAATATAGCCTCTTTATTTATAGGAAAAAAGTGACTTAGCTATCGAGTAACAAACCCTAAAATCTCTCTAAAATATAGACATTCACCATAAATAAAATATTATTTATAACACTTCCCCTTGAATGTCTATTCAAAAGATAATGTGCCTCGTTAAAACCTTAACTAAAATAAAACCCAGTGGAAAAAAATTCTATAAAAGGAAAAAGTGTACACATATTTAGAAATACGCCTTTTGGTTGCCTCGTTAAAAATCTTGCAAGAAAAAAGCAGTGGGACAAAACCTTGTAAGGGGAAACGAGTACAACACGTATTAACTCCCCCTGATGAGAGCATCAATTCACATCCTTGAGCCTTCGCATCCCGATCTTGTACTAGCTTCTTGAAGGTTGACATTAGTAGAGATTTGATGAATAAATCAGCCATATTATCACTTGAATGAATATGTTGCACCTTGAAATCTTCATTCTTGTATATATATAATGTCTTTATATAATGTCGTAGAATAGCCTTTTCAATATCTTCATAGAGAAAAAAATTCTCGCTATCACATTATCACGCTTATAGTTATAGCAAGATAAATAAGTGCACAAATTACACGTAGGATGTGGTACTTCAAGACCAAGAATTATATATGCTTTAAGCAATTTAAATTCTTCAGGGATTGTCATATAAGTTAAGTCATATATGCCATACAAATCGAGTTTAGATGCATATCAAGTTTTCATATCATGCTAGACATATAAGATAGATAAAAATGATTGTACACATCACTGACTTTATACTTTCAAGTATTTGAATTACATGTCCAAAACATGTCTTTCATATGAAACCAATTCTATTCGAATTATGGCTCCTACATTTGGCCAATATTTTTGTGTCTGTGTTCGACAGACTTAAGATCCTCATCTACACTGCACTATCATAGATGTCGGCGACAAACATTTATATTGGTTCCAATAGTTTTTTCATAAAAACATAACATAGAGATCTCTTCATTCATATTTTCAGGTACTTGAACCTCTTTTGAGATTTTATGAAGTTTTATGTATTTTGATCTTCTAGATCACTTGCCTCCTTATCATGATCATTTTGACCATTTGCTCATCTTCTTTATCAAGAAATCTATTTAAAACCGATTTATCTATATGCTTTAAGCATACCAGACTTTTATTCTAATATGAGCATTTTTAGTGAAAATATAGTTACTCTCTTTGGGTCAGCAAATGCGTCTGGCATGCTTTGCAATATATTGTAAATGAATTATCTTTTTATGAACTTCAAGTTCGAGGATCGAGATCTATTAATAATAATTCATTCCATATAACTTTTTCTCAACTGTTTATCTTGTCTTCTCCTAGTGTTAGAAATGCTTCCTCAATTTTGAGAACACGTCTTTGTGCATTATGATGTTAATCAAAATATACACCGCACATCAATGATAATAAAATGTAATTATTTAGTTCCTGACCCTGAACCACTTGTGATGGGAGAATATAATATACTTTCGTATATAATGTATATCAAACTGATATAAATAACTTTGTTCTCATAAGTAATAGTTTAGCTATTAAGTGGAGGCACTCAATAAATCATTTGCTAAACCAGTTGTGATGTAAACCAACTTATCAAGATGTATTGTCTTGAATAGAAAAACTAGAAATTATGCTCTAAATTAAATTATTGAGTAGTTACCTCGCAAACACCAAGTTGCAGGTTAATAATAATCGCACATGTAACTATCTCATAGATGCATTGTATGTGGTATACATGACAAGTGAATGAGCTCATATTCACCTTTGATATTTCCAGCATTCATGGGATTTAATCACAATTTTAGTTGGTCTATTAATTAACGAGAACAAGCAACATAAGAGAATTCGTAAAGAACTTTCTAGTTCTTTAATATTTACCCATATGAATTCTCTTTTACTTTTGCACATCATACTTAAATTAACATGGCTAAATCAATTATGCCAAGTGGATAAATTATCGTTTGATAAACTTCAAATTTATTCCATGATGTGTGCAATTATCAATAAACTCCAAGTTTATTATGACATGGGTTTTTATATCAATAAACATCTACTTTATTGTGGAATTTTTTTATTTATGTAGTACAAACTGGAGAATAAAGCGGGTAGCTTTTCACATATATATTACCCCGCTACAAGTTGTAGTAATAGAAGATATTAAATCTTTTCTTTATTTGCAATCTCAATATAACCAACCGCTTTCGCGAATACGTTAGAAACTAAATAAGTTTCTTTAAGACTTACTACGACACAATACATTATTGATAATAAATTTTATTTCCCCAAAATAGTATAATTGGCTCTTCTAGAGCTTTCGATTAATTTTGTACTACCACATATTCATCAACATCCATATGGTGAATATCTCTCTCAAAGAGAATGTTATACCATTATGGTCATGGTCAAAATTATATGCAAGCTTCGTTTCTTGCATTACCGTTGTCCTTTAATAATCACATTGCCAAAATATTTTGGCGTACAATAGGTACGTGACCAATGATCATTCATGCCATAATAATGACATTATTTTCTTATTTCCTCTCAAACCTCTTTCTAGAGGTGAGTGTGGTATATTCACTACCACTAACAACGTTTATATTTTTCCAATAATGAATATGTATTCATAAATCGCATTTTGTTACATTCACATCATGAATGAACCATAATCATCTATATGTGCTTTACAAAATCTCATGTCAAATCGATGATAAATATTACTTTCACATAGTGAAGGATTATTTTGAGAATCTTTATTATTCTCATTATCACAATGATGACAATTATAATTTCGTTCATTGCCACGCCCACATTCATTGATAACTTCAGGATAATAATTTTATCTTCTTTCAGACTTATCACATGTTGCTATCACATTCTCGTAAAGGGAATGAGAATGAAGCAAATTCAATGGGACGGATTTTCACTTCTTTGCCCACAATCATACATCAATTTGATCATGGCAAAGCATAAAAATTTTACCACTTTGGGTGGTTATAATTTCTTGCAAACTCTATTAGAGTTATAATCAAAACTTATCGTCTTTGCTTGTATTTAATATCAAATTATAGAATGTCAAGAATTTAAAAGAGGTAAATAAAGTAAAACGTTAAATCCAGAATTTAATCATGAAGGAAGTTCATGGAACAATTGACAATTATTATGCTCAATCCCAAAGCTTCTACTCAACTGGTTCGAGTCCCGTGTTGATAACGTGTTATAAAACAATAAAAGAAGAAGAAGAATATTGCAGATAAAGAGAGAATTCTTATTGATCGACATCAATTACAATTGAATATAACCCCTTTATTTATAGGAAAAAAGTGACTTAGCCACTAAATAATAAATCTTAAAATCTCTTTAATATATAAACATTTAACATTGTGTCGCATTGATCTTTACCGTAAATAAAATACTATTTATAATAAAACTCTTTTATTTCAACATTGTAACTTTTCCTCGTAGTTTGCCTGCAGAATATGTGTGTCGCATTGATCTTTACCGAAAATATACACTTTCGGGCTATGATGACATTTAGTGCAAAATAGGTAAAGTAAAAGCGTTATAAAAAGAAGAAAATAACTTTGTTAGATAATTTTCATTACTTGAGTGACCATATAAGTAATCAACTCCTTAAATGATTATTTAGGCTTATGTGGTGGATTTATTTTTGGGATGTTTTTATTCTTATAGACTATTGAAAACTTTATTATCTTAAATGTCTATATTTAGTTAATTACCCGACCTACACAAGTTTTGTTTACAAAATATATACATTCTACCTTAAAATGTCCCAAATTCATTATTAGTGCCTTCAATTAAGGGATTTAGTTACACTTTTACTTTTTTTTCTCTTCTTCTCTTTCCTTATTTTTCTGATGCACTACACTAATCGATTGTTGGGTCAAAGAAACCGTAGAAGAATGGAGAAAGGAGATAAAGAAATTATGGAAACAAAGGTCCTTCAGGTGCAGAATAGATACATTATAACCAAGAAAATTACCACCATATGAAGAGGAACTCATGCCACTAGTCCATCGATTTGTATAACTTGGCTTGTCTTGATGAGAACCAAATGAATTTGAAGGTGAGACATTTTCCGGAAAAGCATGAGAAGTACCATCATCAGTTACAGAATTAGATCTGGACAGAATTAGACAAAGCAGAAATCCAAAATAGATGAACCTGGGTCCATTCATATTGGACGGATTTTGAATACCAAATCGTCTAAATTAAAAGAGACCGAAAAAATCCCAAAGCTTATGTCATATGCTTGTAAAACTTATCTACAACTTTCATATATTAATTATACCCGGTTATATACAACTACAATATCATACAATTTAAACACAATTTTTCTACAAATTTTATACAATATGTCTTTTGTATATTTTGTATTTGATTTATACATAGTAAAAATAAATTTCACACAACTACTTATATATTATACAACTTATCTACAACTTCACACATTATTTCTACCCAGTTAAATACAACTACAATAACATACAACTTAAATACAAATTTTATACAATATATCTTTTGTATATTTTGTATCTGATTTATACATAGTAAAAAAAAATTCATACAATTAATTATATATTTTACAGCTTATCTACAATTTTCATACATTATTTGTACTCATTTACAACAGCTACAATATCATACAACTTAAATATAATTTTTATACAATATTGTTCAACTTTCATACAATAGTTATATATATACATATTTTTATATGTGCTTGACTAGTTTTGGTAAATCTATGACTAATGACTAGAGGTTGGTAAGTTAAGACTTATTTGAGATATTTGTGTAAGTTTCCCTAAAACGTTCTGGTTAGTGTTCGTGCTAAAATAAAGGATTTTTAAATAAATAACCGCCCGAATTCATATTTATTATACATATATTATATATTCGTCGATTATTTTTAATTTAAACGGTCAATTGGGTGGCTATTTAAGTTGATTCTTCGAAAAAATCTGGAGCTATGCATAAACTTTTTGGTTGTTAATAGGATAGGTCTCAATCTAGCAAGGAAATGTAATTTCTCCAAAAAATGTGTTTGAGTACTTTCATAATTTTGTCGTAAGGAAAAGACTTTGAGCTATTAACTTTGCATGAATAGTCCATAATAATTAACTCAAATAGTTGCCTATTCAATTACTTAAATTAAAAATAGTTAGCGGAGATATAATATATGTATAATGTATGTATTATATGCGTATAATTGTGTATAATCTATCACTACTGAAAATTCGGCAAAAACCGACCGCGGTCAATCGACCAATTTCGGTTGGTCAAAAAACTGGCCGGAAATATTTTTTATTTTATTTTAGTTTTATGAAACCGGCCAACTTTGGTTAGTTTTCTGCACAAAAATGCGGGAAACTACTTTTGCGTCCCACAAAATTTATTTTTTCAAGAAACCGACCAAATTTTATCATTTTTTTAAATAAATTAAAATTAATATTAAAAAAATAATCGAATTTGGTCGGTTAATTCGGCCGGTCATTTTAAAAATCGACCGAATCCGATTGGTAATTTTATATTTTAATAAATCGACCGACAACGGTTGGTTATTTTCGCGCGAAAGTGCAATTAAAGAATATAAATGAAATAAAAGACAATCTTAAAACAAAATGCACCAACGATCTAGTGGTAGAATAGTATCCTGCCATAGTATAGACCCCGATTCGATTCCCAGATGATGCATTTTTTAATTACATAATTAAAATACCGACCGACTTCAGTCAGTTTTTTTTGGTAACTTTTTTTTTTTTTAAATTTGATTGACCGACCAAAATCAATCGAAAAATACCGACCAAGGTAGGTCGGTTAGCTCTACCGACTGTCACTAATCGATCGGTTTTCGGTCGATTTTTGCCAATTACCACCAATATCGATCGGTTTATTTTTTTTTTTTTTTATATATATATATATATAGTTAGAAAAGTAAACAATGAATATAATTAACTATTTGTGTAAGGATTCCATTTGATCTTTGGCCTCTTGGGCGTCAGACTCATACTTTCCTTAAAGGTCAATATTTCTCTTTGCAAATGATCACTCTACGCAGATTAGCTTTGGATGGAAATGAAACTGAAAGAGTAAGAGCCCGTTTGGGCATACAAAATTTTTGCTTTTTTCCAAAATTTATTTTGAAAATAATGTTTGGTTATCAAGTTCAACCTCTTTTTTCCAATTTCACTTGAAAATGCATTTTCAAATTTGAAAAAAATGGTTCTTACCAGTTTTTCAATTGAAAATGTATTTTCACTAGTTTTTAATTTTATAAATTTACCCTATACTTTTAAAAGTTAAACAATAGCATTTTCACTTAAAAATGCATGTCCGTTTGCATCTTTTGTGTAGTGAAGTGAAGCAGAATATGATAACAGTTAAACAATAGCATGTTTGATTATTTATTTCAAGTAGAATAATTAAAATAGGGCGATTTTAATATCTTTTATAAGCTATGGGGTATAAATCATATTTCATGATTTTGCAAAAAGAGACATTTAAATATGTTACAAAAATTATAACCAAACATTAACTTCATCTTCGACTCAAATTCCAAATTTGAAAATTTATTTTGGGATTCATGTCCAAACGCCTACTAAGAGATTGGGATTTGTAAATAAAAAGATATTATAGGACAAAAAGAGTTTAGACTAGAAAGCGAGACCAGGTGAGTGGTAGCCGGGGTGGGTATAGTATGGGCAAATTCGAAATCCAAATTGAAATTTAATTTTTATGGATTTTTGGTTTTGATTTTTAGATTACAGATTGGATTTTGGATTTAATTTTTAAAATTTTTGGATTTCGGATTGGATATTGGATTTGGTACTTCGGATTTTTGGATATCTGAAATTTTATGTCAATAGTAATAAGTTCAATACCTACCCATTAGGTATTATCTCATATATTCAATATTAATTACTAAGTTACTGCCAGAATACTTTTTATTTGAACATGATTTTACTATTGCTACTTCTTATCGGTCGTATTAATATCTCTATTGTATTTTTTGATAACAATTTATTACTTGAATAGTTTATTTGGATGAATTCAGCAAGAATGGAAACTTTTCAAGCAATTTAACACGAATGCTTCATTTGGATATTCATTTTCCTAAAAAGTAGAAACATCTCAACTTATATGCACAAAATCAAAAATTTATAATATTCAAACCGATTAATTCAAAACCGAACTTAAAAATCCGATCTTATTTGGATTGTCATTTTTTCGATTCGAAAATCCAAAATCCAAATCAAAGTTCTCATATTCAATCCGAATCGCTCGATCGTTCACCTCTAGCAATAATAAACAGAAATTGCAGGATAACGGACTACTTCCCACCCAAAAAACAGGACAAACTACTTGCAAAGTCATATCCAATTTCAGTTGCTAAAATTGCAAAATGAAATGATATTCTTAACCATTTGGTCTATTGCTCATTTTGGAGAAAATAGATGCACTTACAGATATAGATCAAGGAATATCTAAAGAACAATTAGCTAAAAAAGCTACATAAAATCCTATTTTCCTATAGTACAGCCAAATCTTTTTATAATAATTTTATTTATTTCGAATATTTTTGGATATAATAGCAAAGTACTGTTATATAGAACAAATATAATATAAAAATTAATTCCGAAAAAAATTGACTTTTATAGTAAAATATTGTTATATAAAGATATTGTTATAGAGAAGTACGACTGTATTAGTATAAAATTAGGCAATGAGATGGACAACTAAATGAGCAGGACAAATAAACGCATAGATTCTGTGATTTAGGTACTAAAATATAAATTTGCTCTTTAAGGAAGAACTATCTGCTTACTTTAATTATTTTGTTAAAATAATACAGCTGGCTCAACCTCCAATACTTTCTTATACGTTACATGCTCATCCACCAGAATATATTGTCATTAAATTATAGTTGCAGCTTAGATATAAATAATTTAGGATTACAGCAATTGTCCCCTGGCTAATTTAAAATGAGATTTTGCATGTGCATGAACGTGTGCTGTGGCGACGAGTTAGGAGTAGATCAAGCCATTCCTTTATTATCTTAACATAAAATTTCAAGCTAAACCCCCAGATCTAAACACATCACAAACAAGATTCTCTATCTGTTCAAAAATATTTATAAGCGATTTTATCCTGTGGCTTTAAATATATATGATCTTAGACATAACTTATAGCTGAATTATCGGATGGTGTCTCCTTTTGATTTTAGCTCATCTGTAAATTGTTTTAGGTCAGAATTTACACATTTAATATAATTTTGGATTTAAAGCTGGTAAATTATTTGAGTTTATGACAATGTAAAGAAATTTTACACAATCAGATTACCTTTACCTTTTAATATTATACATGCGCTATGTGCGAATAATATTGTGATCCTGCTCAACTTTATAAACAAAAAAAAATCATATGAATAACTATTATCAGAAACTCAAATATTATAACCCCATATATAATTAGTGATACAAACAAATAAAAGTATAATGTGATTCAATTAAATAAAATTATACGGAGTCATAATTAATAAAATATATTTATTGATTTTTAATTTAAATTACAAAAAATATATTCTGTTATTATCTTTAAATAAGTACATCTCAATAACATAAACTTCTACCAACCTAGAATTCCACAATTATATTTATCTTTGATTTTTGTAATTAGCTTTATTTTGTGTAAATAGCAATCTCAAATATTGCAATTATACTCCTTTATATTTTTGCCTCTCTCAAATCTGTTTCATTTTAATTTACATGTATATACGGATCCTAACAATTGCTTAATCGATTGGCTCAAATAATATTGAAGAACATAAATATCAACAAGGGCGAAAACGTCACAGTCCATACCTGACCCATTAGAGGAGAATCCACACTCCTATTACTATCTATTTTAGGATAGCAACTACAAAATAAACAGGAAAAACTAAAAAGAGTATGTATTGCTTCCAAACAATTGAGATATAAGACAAACTATAAAATTCTGTATAATTAGTTCCATCGTAAGGTAACATAATTGACATTGATTTTAATTGATGTCTGGTAACTTCATACTTTAAAAATTAACCCGATAAATACATTGATGTATGTCTTGCCATCAATTCTTCTTATTTTTCTATACATCTATAATTGATTTAACTCTCTTTCAACATCATTGGATTTGCTTTATAACTAATCTTATCAAACTGCATGCACATGATCATTTTCTTTGGAGAATCACTTTAAAATTGTTCGAGTTCAAATTATATACATCAATCATCTTAATTATCAAATCATGAAATGATAATTGAGCAAGCGTATAAATTATTTTTCAAATTAATTCAAAGTATAACTTTTCTCNCCCCCCCCCCCCCCTTTCGATATTATTTTCCCTACTATAAAATTGTATATAATTATTTTATCTATATGGAAGTTTGATTTTTAATTTTTGTTAAAATTAACTACATAAAAATTTAAATTATATACTTATAATTTTAATTTGTGTCTTGGAATTATGATAATTGTCTTTTAATTTGTTTCTTAGAATTGTGTCAATTGTCCATGTTTTTTTAGTTTACCTTTATCTCTTATAATATTTTCAAATACATATCTTATCCATATGTTATGACTTCTCTCGTTATTATTTACAAAATTTCTCTTCTCAAAAATCAAATAAGTCTTATCCTTCTATATATCTCTACATTAAAATTATTTATTTACATACTTTTTTCCTTTTTTTAATTTCTTGTCCATGTTATTGTGTTACGCATAGCGTAAAATTATTCATATCTTTATCAGCTACTCCCATTATAATATATTATAGATAAATGTGGTTTTCTTATAACAAATTTTTTATATTTTTTATTTTTTTATTCTACTACTCAGATTAATGTTTAAATTAATCATATTGTTGAGTATTATTTACTATTTTTATTTTATTTTTAAACTTAATTCATAATATAAATTTTCTCACACTATCTCTATCCCTCTTTCTATGTTATTTTCCTACTATAAATATTTATATAATTAACTATTTAATATTAATTCATAAAAAAATAAAAATGCATATACTCATACTTTATACGTCACCAAAAACTCAAGGTATCTTTTTTATCCTTGTAGTTTTCTTTTCCTATTCAAAGGCTTAGCTAAGATTTGATTTGTTTTGTTTATCAATTCAAAAGCTTAGATAATATTTGAGTTGATTTGATTTAAACAATTAAATAAGATGATATATAAATTATGTTTCTTATATTATTATTTATTATTATTATTAATATTATTATTATTATTATTATTATTATTATTATTATTATTATTATTATTACTACTACTACTATTATTACTATTATTATTGTGAGCACGTGATTTTTACCTACCATATAATCCTACAAAAACTCAATAAATTAATTGATTTTATGTATTTTCGTTGAATTTTAGTGCTATTTGTGAATTTATTTTACATTATGTAGCCATAATTTGTCCTTTAAATCTATAAAAATTTAAAATGGCATAATTAGGGGCATAACCTTAGTGATCATTTAAATAAATTAATTGTTTGATATAAAGTAGATTAATGTTAATTTGTTGATTTAATTATTTATTTTTAACAAAAATTGTGAAAAAACTTGTCCTTTAATTGGTTAGGAGTAAATTAAGTAATATGACTCTTAATTAATTAATTAATTGAACAAGGACTAGGAATAGAACTAATTATTGCATTTAGTTTTAATTTTTAGGTTAATTTAATTAATTAAAGTTGATTTTGATTAAAAATGCATTAAAATGGACCTGGGCTAAAATTGCCCAGGTCCAAGCTGCCTCACCAACGACCCAGGCCCAAGGCAAGTCCACCCGGTCCAACCTAGCCCCCAAAATGACCCCGTTTAAATAAAAGATTAAATCCTAGTCGTTGATCTATCTTAGATCTAACGGCTGGGAACTAATAATCAAAAAATATATAAGTGTCCTAACTATCCCCACCCCCTTTCATTTGCAAGTCTAACACCCACCCATCCCCATCCGTCTCTCTCACTCATCTCTCTTATCTCTATAAACCCTACAGTCTGCCACCCTAAGCATTGCTTGCCGGAAATCACCTCTGGCGGCGGAGCACCGTCAATCAAGACCAAACTTTCACCAGACCATCTCCTCCCCCTTCTCAATCATCTCCTACCATTTATTTCACCAAAAACTCACTCAAATTTCTTTAATTTCAAATCTGAAAATGGAAAACTCTAGTTTTCACATGCTCGTTGATCTGAAGATTTTCAATAGCTCCTACTTACGTGGATCGATAGTCTCGTTGAGGGCTATTGATTCATGTGGGTTTGAGCTATTTTCAAACCCCTCCGGAGTCCGACCAAGGTCTAGTGACCTCAAACTTTCGGGCCAAACCACCCCACTGGTACTCCCCCCCTGTGTTTATTATTCTTTTCCTTTTCTTTGTCTTTTTCTTTGCATGGAGCGGAATCCTATTTGTTTTTTTAGGATTACTGTTTTAGCCTGTTTTGGTCGATTCACCTTTGTTTCTATTAATGTCGTTATTATTCCGTCTTAAGTTAACAACATGCTTTTAATTGTTCAACATGATCATTACGTGAATTCCTTATGATTCTGTCCATAGTCTCCTCTATGTGTTTTCCTTAGTTTACTGTTAGTCGGCTAGAATACTGATAATCATGTGATTAGGATTTTTACTTGCTTAGTCATATGTTTGTTTGTAATTTGAAGTGTCAAAATAGGGATTTCTGGTCTTGATTTTCTTATTATTGACTGTCGTTAGTTAACTACCAATAAGGCTCGTTATTTGATTGATTATATGCCTGATTGTGTGATTAGTTAAGATTAATTGCCAATGAGATAGAATCTCCTAATCATCCCTGCTTAGATATTTAATCAACTAGGTCTTAATCAATTAACTAAAGCAAATTAATTAACCTAAGTCTAAGGAACTAAACTGATTGACCTAAATTAATCAACAAGCTATTAAACTAGAATTAGCACCTAATGATGAAATTAAACCTAGTTAACTAATGAGTATGGTTGGAAACCAACTCTAGGAACCTAATCAACTAACTCTTAACTAACTAACCCAATCCTAGTTAAGAATGACTATTAGTTAACTAAGGAACCTAACTAGGATTAACTGACTAGAGTTAATAATAACCCAAGAACCTTCTAGACTTGTAAAAATCAGATTTGCAAGGGGTATCAGGGTCATTACGATGGCTGAAAACTTCTGGAATAGGGGCAGTTGTCCCAAGGGATAAGGGTGACAGCTGCCCTATGTATTATTTCAGCTCATTGGATGAGAAATATGCCAAAGCATATCCCATTCCCAAGCCTCTTATAAATAGGCCCTCCCTTTAGACTGAAAACAGATTTTTTTACACACTGAAAATTACCCATACACACACACGAAATACCTGCTTTCTTTACCTGCCTCTACATTCTTTTGCAATGATTTAGCTGCTGAAAATATTTGGAAAAAACAAGAAAAAAAGAATCTAATAGTTTTCTGATTCATAAATGAAAATTTTCAAAAAATATTAGTTGAAAAGACTTGATTTCTTTCAAGAGTTATCAAAGTTCTAGTGTTTTGATCCTCAGTTCTTATTTCATCTTTCGTGTTCTGATTCTTATAAAAATCTCAAGTGTTCTACTCTATTTCCTGGACCTCCATTGGTATTATTGGTCAGTTTTCTGGGTGGTAATTGTTGCTGAAGTTGCTGGTTATTTAGTCCAGATCTGTTTATCATTATCTCTTTAGAAAGGTACGTAATTACTTAACTCTATTGAAAAGTTCAAATCTGAATTTTGTTCTTCTTCTTTGTTGTCTGAACCTTTCTCTTATAGCTGAGTTTTCACCCTATAATAGTGCACAAATAGTAGCTTATGTCCCTGAAATTACCCCTTTAAGGGTATAAAGTAAGTAATCAAAAGGTCTCCTAGAGTAAAGAATATGAATCTATTAAAATAGTCATATTCATTCTCTAAAAATACCTAGAAAATTAAAGTCATGGTATAAGCATGCGTTGAATGTTAAGGGATATAAAAGATGACATCTACGGAGTTGAATCTGACCCTTTTTATGGTCATATTCAGTCCACAAAAGATGAACATGTCTTGTTCTCCTAGTATGGTATAGAGCATCATTAAGGTTAAGTCTAACCTCCTTTATGGTTAGATTCATCTTATAAAGTGCTCCAAGGTCTATTGCTAATGCTGTCCATGTAGTAAAACTTTGGACTCATAAGTTTAGACTAACGTTAAAAGATGCAGAATTAAATCCTTAAGGAACTGCTGAAGGTTGCACATGAGCAGCATCCCTTAGTTTATTTTCTTATCTAACTTTTTTTTTGTTAGAAACTTATATTCAGAAACACAAAAAATATATTTTTATCCTTATTTGTATTTATAATAGGGACTGGACCCAAACTTATATTTAGTTTTTTAGATACTGCTGGGACAACTTTTCAGTTTAGTGATTATTGTAATTGTTGGGTCATGATCCAAAAACCTCGATTTCGATATGTGTATACACTAAAAATGAATTTGTGTTGCGGACTACTTTTTTAAAAATCTGTTTTTTGTCTAAAACTCTTATAATTTACCAAAAAATCTCTCTATTTCGTTCCCAGATGTATTACCAAACGAATAGGTGTAGATTCTATGATTCAAAGGCGTTCCTTAAGAATTTGTATCAAAATCAGTCCCCCTTGTAAACATTTGTTTAAAATTCTGAAAAGTAAATACTCCACATTCAGTGACTCTTGAAAGAGAAATAAAAATAGGCATTTGTGATCCAAAACTCTCCAATTCATTTCATATCTTTGAATTTTCTGGATTGAAAACAACAACAGATGTATAAATTCTACTAAATAGGATTCAACACATACGAAATTAAATAGCATGAATTTAGACTACTTGCAATTGACAAAACTGTTAATACTATAGCTAAATGTGTTCATTCAATTTTTAGGTAACTTATAATGAGTAATTTGGTAGATTTTCTTGTAAACCTTCTGTATGGACATGTCTTCTTTTATAAAATTGCATAGTTTTAGCTCTTTGACAAGTAGCCAAAATTAAGATGGCCTAAAGTGATTAATTTGGGGCTAAATTCGGCCATAGCCCAATCTCATGACTTAATTTAGGAATTATTTTAGACGTAGTGAATCTCAAAAGCCTTTAGATAGAGACTACCTTAAACTCAGAAAATAAATCAATCTTCGGAGTATATGTTTTATGTAACTTTGAATGAAAACAATTAAAATATACCTTTTTCTCAAATTGTGTATCCGTTTACGTAACACAAATAAGAGACTAAAATGAACACTTGTAGAGACACTTTTAGGAACGGATTTTTAAAAATTATCGGAATTGCGTACATGTTCGCGTGACGTGATTTTGGTTTTTTTTTTGACAACAAAACAAGAAACATGCTTGCACAACTTTATTTATCTCCTTAAATGATTTCAGTGTCGAGAATTGTGTACACGTCCGTGTGACATGATTTTAGACGCGTTTTAAACTCTACGGGTTTACGCATACGTGATCCGTCTCAAAATAACTCTTTAAATACAAGTGAATAATAAAAGCGGTAAAGATATAAAAAAGCACATAAGTACAAAAGCGGTAATTAAACAATTTAGGCCAAGTATAAATCATTAAGCAACCGTGCTATAACCACGGAATTTGGGAGTGCCTAACACCTTCTCCCGGGGTAACAGAATTCCTTACTCGGATTTCTGGTTCGCAGACAATTTAAACAGAGTCAAAATTCCTCGGTTTTGGGATTTCTAATAAATAAGTGGTGTCTCAGAACACCGTAAAAATCTGGGTGGCGACTCTGAAAATTAAATAAAATAAATCTCAAAATCAAATAGCCACTTAAAGTGGAAAAACTCCCTTATTACCCTTACCGGGTGAAAAAGGAGGTGTGACAACTTTGGCGACTCTGCTCGGGTTGAACCCAGAATCTCTTGTTCAGGGGTCAAGAATTCGATCTTTTAATGTGATTTTACTTAGCTTTCTTAAATTGTGATATTACTGTGTTTTGTGCACTCAAATGTGCTAAACGTTATTTATTTACCGCTTTGATATTTATTTGAACTGTATTTAAATTGTCTTCTTACGAATCCCTTCTGAGTCTTCTAAAATTTGGTGCATACGTTCGCGTGGCCCGCCCTTCTGTTAGAGGTCATACCAAGTAAGAAATACGGGGATGGACTAGCCACTAGGCCGGATAGCCTTTCGTGCTACCGGTACGTCACTCCCACCCCGACTTGAGTTGTCCGCTCGAGTAGCCAAGGTCTAGAACAAAACCCCTAGGTTTAACCCTAGAATGACAAAACCTCATGCTGGATCCCTAGTAGGAACGATTATCTGCATCATGTGCATTATGACTTAAAGGAATCAACACAGGGGTTGGGTCCGCCTAGGGGTTGGGTCCGCCTAGGACAGGTGTACCCGAAACAAAAAAGACCATCCTGATGCATCCTACTTGCTATGTGCACATTCTTTGTCTCGACTTGTTTGTTGACCGGCTAAAAAGAGAAAAAAACAACAGAAAAACCAAGAGCGCGGGAGGATAGAAAATTCACCAGTTTTTAAAAAACATGATATTTGAAAAAATACATCGAAACTCTGTCAAAAAATTTTCAAAAAAAGAGGACAAAAAGAATTTCAAAAAATGAGCGAAAAGGAGTCAGAATCGTATTTTTTAAGTTGTGTCAAAATTGACCGAACTACGTGGGTCTGATTCTCATCGGATATGAGATACGTATGAAAACCTCATCGATGCCGACCCCACTTTTCAAAAACAAACAAAAAATATCCGTCAGTCAAAATAAAACCGACCAAGCTTCGGTTAAAGTCTTGCACCATTCTTGCCAAAATAAGCCTTAGAACATTTTACATTGTCGAAGGGCTATTTTTCGTTCAAGAACGAATTTGTCTGTCACTTTTTCGAGAAGTACCTTGTTTGGCCTCGAAACTTTGCTCAAAGTAAGAAGGGCCATTTTTTGCAAAAATGACCACTTTGATCAAATTTGCACAAATAAGTCACTTTAGGAGATTTTGTCTTTTAAAAATTAAAAATGGTTCTTTTGTGTCCAAATCAGAGGTAATCCTAATCCTGTTTGCTCACAGGTGCAAAATGAACACTATCCAAACTCCGCAGCTGAACACGGTAGAAGAGGTTCCCCTACAACTCCAGATGTGGTGGCATGATTTAGATAAAGATGGCAAATAATGGGTCGGCGAACATTTGGGATCTCTCGTTGATCTTATGAAAGTCAAACCCCGAAATGACTTGATTAAAGCTTTGGTAATCTTTTGAGATCCGACCCACAACGTGTTCCGCTTTTCAAATTTTGAGCTCACTCCAACCTTAGAAGAGGTTGCCGGATATGCGGGTTTTGGTCGAGACTTAAGGAATCAACAAATCATCTTTCCAAGACCTATGTCAGTACGCCGGTTCTTTGAGGTCCTTTCCGTTAGCCGGCAACTCAGAAAAGGCTGAGTATCCAATGGGTGTTGTTCATTCTATTTCCTATATTCCACATGAAAAAGGCTTGACTAACAAACAGTATAAGGATACTTGGAAAATCCATCGCTGGTTTGCCTTCATCGTAGCATTTCTGGGTGTTATGGTCTTTCCTAATGCCGAAGGGACTATTGACATTCGGGTGGCCAAAATCGCCCAGGTCTTGACCGAAAAAAAAGATCATACTCTGGCTCCACTCATATTATCTGACATTTTCCGGGCTTTGACTGAATGCAAGTCGGGAAAAATATTTTTGAAGGTTGCAATATCATTCTCCAGATGTGGTTGGTTGAACATCTTCGTCCCCATCCATAATTCATGAACTATGGTACCGATAAAGCCAACTTCATCGAGGGTTATGAAGAGAGAGTGAAGAATTACCCTTTTTCTAGAAGGAGTCGAGGCTTGGGTTGATCATCTAAGGTCTTTACGAGCAAACCAAATAGAATGGACTTTGGGATGGCTCCCACTCAGAGAAGTCATAATTATGTCCGCTGCTAGGAATCATCTACTGTTGATGGGTCTTAGAAGTATCCAACCATATGCACCCCAGAGGGTTCTGAGACAATTGGGATGTTATCAAGTGATACCTAAGAGGAGGATTTGAGCATCCAAGTCATTGAGCTATGCCCCGAGGCCCCCTTACCTGAAGTCGTAATCCCACAAAGTTGGAATGGGTGTCAATACTTGAAAGAAGATACCCAGGTGCCCAATCTTGCTAGAGGGGAAGTGGATCCGGGATATGCGGCATGGTTTGAGAAAAGAAGTTGCATTGTTGAAGAACCAGAACCCGAGCCGGAAAGGCCTTCCAAGAGGCCTCATGTGAAAGCTTTTGATGATAAAATTCAAGAAAGGCTAGCTTGGGGCGAAAAGGAAAGAAATATCAAGCCACTATCCATGCTTTGAAAGAGAAATTAAGAAATATGGAGTTTGATAATCAGTTGCAGGCACAGGTAGTCGAGGGTGAAAAATGACAAATGACCGGAGAAAATGAGGCGCTTCGTGCCCAAGTCTGGAGTCTGAAAATAGCCCTCGAGACGCCTGTAAGGAGTGAAAGAGATGAAAAAAACATTAACAATCTGAGGTTGAAGGTTCATGAATATACCTTCGATTTGAACAAAGCTGAAAAAGACCTGTTAAAGGCCCAAAGGAAGTTAGCAAAAGGAACGGAAGAACAGGCTCGTCAATTAAGGCAAAAATATGGCAAAGAAATTGCCATCTTGAAAGAAAAACTATTTGCTATGGGGAACGAAATGGTCCAACAGACCAAAGATCTCAGAACGGAAAAGGAGCACTGCTATGAGAAGATTGGCCAGTTGGAGGGAATGGTGCAAGAATTACAAGAGCAGAACAATGTGAATGCCCAAGTATTGGAGGCCCGAGCGCATCAAATAGGGTGCTTACTTCAAGAGA
Organism: Nicotiana paniculata; assembly: GCA_005239505.1. Taxonomy (NCBI): domain Eukaryota; kingdom Viridiplantae; phylum Streptophyta; class Magnoliopsida; order Solanales; family Solanaceae; genus Nicotiana; species Nicotiana paniculata. The sequence goes on along the minus strand of ML364133.1, from coordinate 25,804 downwards.
AGGGGATCATAAGGAATATAATCCAAGAAATATCCAACTACGTGGTGCAGAAATGCCACGAGTGCGAGAGTATGACCACTTCCATGTTCTTTGACACCATGATGACTTTCGTCCACCAAGTAATGGACGACATGGATCGACTTCAGGGGGATATTTCACATAGATCGGCACAGATACCCGCCAATGCACCACAGGCCCCGAGAAGACAACCAGAGGCTCTCCTTTATTATTGATGTTTAGTTTTTTCAAGTCTGTACTTTTATTGCTTTCACACAAAAAAAAATGTTAAGTTATTTTGTTTTATGCCTAGAGTTTGTACTTTTCTTTCGTGTTTATTAATGTTTCCAAAAATCACTTATAATGAAAAGAACTATCTTTAATAGTGAAATGAAAATTTCCCTTTGTTTACATTTACCTGTTCCGTGAACTACGTAATGATCTTGATTCATGCTGCGTCATGATACATAGGCAATCCACATAGGATTCGATTATAGCCCTCAAAGAAAAGAATAAAAGAACAAATAAAAAGAAAGAAACGAGAGAGAATATTAAAGTCGGGATGAAACACACAACTGTTGTAAACATTTTAGAAAAACGTTTAACTATTTAGGTGCATCGCATCCCAACGTGTATTCCCTATGTGTTAATATCTCCCACTAACCAATTTGTTTTTTACTCTCAAAAGGTTATTGCTTTTAAGGTTCTTGGTTTACGGTGGTATTATGGCGACACATACTTATTCACCAGATCCAAAGGAAGTATCGCAATGACATCAAAAAGTCACCTATCTATTGTTGAGCAGAGGATGGCCCCACTTTGGTTATCCCTCAAGAAGAATCGGCAGTCGTCGAAGAAAATAGAAGACTGAAATGCCGTATGCTAGAGATGTGGGACGCTTGGTCCAACGGAAGGGAGCCACCTAACTCCATCCCCGGTTTCCTTGAACTGATTCCCAGAACCGGAGGGACCACCAACGTGCTAATTTATATGCCAAATCCATTTGTTCTATTTGGGTTCCCAACCATGCCTCAAATTATACCGGAATTCCTTCTAAGGTTTGCCCCCAGGCACCATCTTCTGGATTACCCTCTGTGGTATTTACTGCGCCACCAGCTACAGGTGTGGCACAGCCAACACTGGCGCGATAGAGTTTTGAGTCAGCAAATTTTACTTTCCAAGCTCCTCCATTCCAGCTGGATACTGCCCGGATCACGCCGAATGCTTACCCGCAGTACCCACAACTTGAATCTCCTGTGGACCAAGAAAACATCTTGAAAAATATTGAACATGATGAGATAACCCGAAAGATGAAGAGTATTGAGCAAAGTTTGAAAAATATCCAGGGCCTAAGCGGCCAAAAGAGCGTATCATACGCTGATTTATGCATGTTCCCTCACATGCATCTACCTGTGGGTTTCAAAAATCCAAAGTTCGAGAAATACGACGAGCATGGAGATCCGATCGCTCACTTAAAGAGATACTACAACCAACTGAGAGGTGCATGAGGCAAAGAAGAGCTACTGATGGATTATTTCGGGGAAAGCCTTACGGGTATCGCCTCAGAGTGGTACATTGATCAGGATATCTCCCATTGGCATGTATGGGATGATTTGGCTCGAGACTTCGTAAGGAAATTTCAGTATAATGTGGATATAACCCCACACATAAATTCTCTGTCTAATCTCAAAAAGAAAGCTTCCGAGAGCTTCCGGGAGTATGCCATTAAGTGGCGGGAACAAGCATCCCGAGTAAAACCTCCCATGGAGGAAACTGAAATGATTAGTATCTTCATGCAGGCCCAAGAGGCCGTATTTCCAGAATATGATGTCCTCCATGGGCAAGCCGTTCACAGAGGCCATTAAAATTGGCAAGATGGTAGAAAATGGTTTGAAGACAGGCCGTATTTTAAGTCAATCTGCTTTGAGAGCCACCTCCCAAGCCATTCAAATCAGCTCGGAAGGCCTGGAAAACAGAAAGAAGAAACAGGAGGGAGCCATGATGGCTTCAGGCCCTAAGAATTCTCGACGACCTCGGGAATATCCAGGACCATTTCCCAGAGCTTCACAACACAATTATCCTCATCAGGAAGTAGATTATTCCATGTCTCCCCTCCCTTATGCAGTGATGAACGCCCAGCCGCAGCCTCGGCCACAACAGTACAACCAAAACAGAGCTCCACCGCCCAGAAATAACCATCCTCCCCCAACTCCATATAATCCACGCCCTCTTTAAAACAATTATCAATACAACACCCACCCCCGTGAACCACCAAGGAGAACTAACTTCACTCCTATCGGCGAGTCATACTCAAGCCTTTTTCCAAATTTGATTCATATGGGACTTCTGCAGCCTGTGCCGCCAAACAGGCAAAATCCACAATCGCCATCATATAGACAGGGTACCAATTGTTCCTATCATTCCGGAGTGGAGGGGCATGATACTGAAGACTGCTGGACTCTCAAGAGAGCATTAGAAAATCTAATTGAACAAAAGAAAGTGGTGCTGAGGGACAAGGAGGTCCCCAATGTCACAAACAATCCATTGTCAGCCCACAATAACGGGCCTGTCATTGGGATGATTTGTGAAGACAAAGAATTTGACCCGGCACTGAAAGCCATCATAGCCATTGTGGATACAGAAAAGAAAGCAAAACCAGTGGCAAAACCAGAAAAGGAAGAAAAGAAAACAAAGCCCCCTGGCCAGGATAATGAAAAGGCCAAAGAAGAAAAGAAAACAAAGCCCCACGGCCAGGATAAAGAAAAGACCCAGGAATAAAAGAAAGAGACGGCACCAGCTAAAGAAGATTTCCTTTATGTCCCGAGAGCTCCACGAAACAGACAACTCGCTTTGAGCCCTCCCAAAAGATTAGAATTGAAATCAGAACCGCAAAAAATGTATGTTCCAAAAGAGATATATGTTGTGAAAAATCTGGCCGTCCTACCTAAGCCGAATGAACCTCTGATCATCAGTCGTCGCCCTCAAATCCCAATCAAAAATACAACTACTGTCCCCTGGAATTATGATCAAACACTGGTAACATACAAAGGGAAAGAGGTCAGAGGGGAAGTCAACGAAGCAAAAACCACTGGGACATATCACAACCAGAGGAGCTGAACAAAGCTAGGCATAAACGCTTTCCTCTCAAAAAACCTATCACTGCTGAAGAAGCCGAGGAGTTCTTCAAGAAAATGAAAATTCCTGAATATGCTACAATTGAAGAACTCAGGAAAACCCCTGATCAGATTTCGCTTTTGTCTCTGTTGACTAGTTCAAATGAGCATCAAAAAATACTCTTGAAGACGTTGAATGAAGCGTATGTACCATCTGAGACCTCAGTCGAGCAGTTAGAAAGAATGGCTGAGCTCTTCTTCGAAGTAAACAAAATTTCTTTCAGCCAGAACGATCTGCCTCCCGAGGGAGCTGCTCACAACAAAGCCTTGCACCTCACAGTTAAAAGTGAGGGATACTACGTGAAGAGAGTCATGCTCAACGGAGGATCCGGGGTGGATATTTGTCCCTTGTCAAAACTACAAGGGATGGGAATCAGAACTGAGAGAATCATGCCAAATAACGTCTGTGTCCGTGCCTTTGACGATATCAAAAGGGACACCACTGGTGAAATTGACATAATCATGATGATTGGCCCTGTGGATTTCACGGTAACTTTCCAAATCTTGGATATGGACACTTCTTATAACTTTTTGCTAGGGAGACCTTGGATTCACGCTGCTGGGGCAGTGCCATCTACTCTCCACCAAATGGTCAAATTTGTACATGAGAATCAGGAGATAGTGGTCCATGGAAAGGACGAACAATCCATATACAGGGACCCATCCATCCCTATCTCGAGGACAGAGAGGGAAGCGAACATATTGTGTACCAAGCCTTTGAGATTATGCCTGATGATCAGCATAAGGAAGGTGCTCCGTGACCACAACCTTGTTTATCTAATGCGTCAATCATTGTCGTTACTGACATGATCCGACACGGGTACAAACCCGAAAAGGGGCCACCAAAAAAATCTTTGGCATCGGTTTCCAGGCCACAGATGATGATGTAAAATGGGCCAACGAACGTAAAAATAATGGATGAGACCTGCCTCAGCCAGTCCCACACATCAACTGAGTCCTTCATCAAACCACAGTACGTTAAAGAAGAAGAGGAGGCCCTTACGGCCGAAGAAATTGAAGAAATCTGCGGAGCCATGAGACAAATGTTATATGAGGCTGTAACAACCCGGTCTGTCGTTACATAGAACTTGCATTTTTATCGTTGTCATTGACTTTTCATGGATTGGTTATTATATTATTGATGTGTTAGAATCGATAGGCTTAAAATCGGAATGGTTAAATGAGAATTCAGTAACTTAGTCTTTAAAAGATAGCCTTATAATGGGAAAAGTCAACTAAGAGTTGACTTATTGGAAAACGACCTCGGAATATGGATTTTATGGCTCGTATAGCTTCGGTAGGTAATTTGGGACTTAGGAGTGTGTTCGGAATATTTTGTGATGTCCGGTTTAGAATTAGGCTTGAATTGGCGAAAGTTAGTTTTGGCGATTTCCGATTGGCAGTGGAAAATAGGTTATCGGGGTTGGAATGGAATTCCGATAGTTGGAACAGGTTCGTAATGTCATTTTGGATATGTCTGCAAAATTTCAGGTCAATCGGAGTTGTTTTGGATAGTTTCGGCATCGTTGGAGGATTTTAGAAATTTCAAAGTTCTTAGGCTTGAATTTGATGTGATTTTGGTGTTTTGATGTTATTTTTAGTGTTTCGGGAGTGCAAATAAGTTTGAATGATCATATATGAGGTGTTGGTATGTTTGGTTGGGGTCCCGAGGGGCTCGGATGGTTTCAGATGGTTAACAGGAAGTTTGAAATGATTTTATCATTGCTGATGTTCCGTTGCTGGTGTTTTCGCACCTGCGAATGGGGAGCCTCAGGTGCAGTTCCACAGGTGCGAAAGTTGGCTAAGTGAGGGGATTTCCGCAGGTGCCAGGTATTTGCCGCACCTGCGAGGCCGCAGTTGCGGGAGTACGATCGCAGGTGCGGAATTAAAGTCTTTGGAATTTTCTGCAGGTGCGCACCTGGGATCCGCAGGTGCGGTTCTGCAGGTGCGTGTAAGTGGTCGCAGGTGCGGATCCACTGGACAGAAGGTATAACAACGCGCCTTCGCGAATTTTAGCCATTTTCTCAATATTTCATCTGGGATTGAAGCTTTTGGAAGGGTTTTGAAGAGGGGATTCGATAGTTCTTCCCCAATGTAAGATTTTTGGACTCTAAACTCGTTTATATGTGATTAAAGGTCGGAATTATGGTGGAAATAAGGGGAAAATCAGTGTAAATTGGGTGATTAGGGCTTGGGATTAAGAATCTTTAAAATGGTGATTTGAGGGGTCATTTGGACTCCGAATTTAGTGTTCTTTATATGTACGGACTCGTGAGATGATAAAGAAAAGTTTGGTATAAAAAATTCTGAGTTTCGAGACGTGGGCCCGGGGGTCGAGTTTGACCAATTTCCGGATTTTTGCATATTTTTGATACATTTCGATTGGAATTAGTTCCTTATCATATTATAATGAGATACATCTGATTTTTGGTAGATTTGGAACACTCGGAGGCTGAATTTAGAGGCAAGGGCACTGAGGAGTAGTGTATTAGCCGGTTTTGAGGTAAGTAACGCTTCCAAACTTGGAATAGAGGGTTCGAAACCCTAAACTATTTGATATTTGTTGTTAATTAAGGTGAAGCACTTGTCAAGTGACGGGCATGCGGGATTTTACCGAATATTTGTAGCCTGGATCATCCCATGGCATTGTCTAATGGTTATCTCAGATTGATATTTGTACTGTGAAGGTGGTATTTACCTGGAACAAAATAGAAATCATTCTAAGTATAAATGTTAAGGCTTCACGCCGATGTGTTTAGACCGGAATGGTCGATTATTGTTGTGTCTATCTGTGATTATTGCTTTCATGTACTCAGTCCTGTTATAGTATATGTTTCATGCCTCAGTCTCGTAAGTTGCTAGTTTATTCTATATTATCGTTGGTTTGAACTGATTTTCATATGTTAGAGCATTGTGAGTGAGACTGGAAGGTACTGACTGAGTGAGGCTTGGAGCCTGGTTTTGAGACAGTTATGAGGTCGGACTGCTCACCGCAGCAATCCTGATATCATGCCTTCGTTGTCTTGATATAGCGCTTGGGCTGAAAGGAGCCCCTCCGAAGTCTATACACCCCTAGTGAGCACACAGATATTCCGGGGATGGATTTCTCCGTGGTTATTATGTTACGGAGATGGATTTCTCCGTGGTTATTATGTTCCGGAGATGGATTTCTCTGTGGTTATTATGTTCCGAAGATGGATCTTCTTCGTAGGGGCTGGATCGGCCTTTTTCCTCAGTACTTGGTGACTGTGTCACTTGTATTTATGTAATATCCGGAATGGAATTCACTGGGCCTGAAGGCCGTATTCTAGTACTTAGTGAACCACCTTATGAGAGCTTATTAATAAGTACACATCATTCTTGATTTTATATGAATTCATGTTGGCACTCAGAGTTACAGACATATATTGATGCATCATGTTTAATTCCTTATATATTACTGTCATGTCCAATTTATATATTGTTGTTTGAATTATCGGAGCTTTAGTCCGTCACTACCTCTCAGCCCGTAGTTTAGTTTTGTTACTATTGAGTTGGTGTACTCACGTTACCCCCTGCACCTTGTGTGCAGATCCAGGTACAACGGGATTTAGCTCTAGTCGTGAGTAGTAGCAGTTTCATTAGAGTTGACGAGGTAGCAACTGGCTACCGTGATCTCGTATTCTCTTCCTTTTCTATCGTCGCATTTATTTTGAGACTATGTTGGTCATTTATTTTGGTTGTATTAAGTATTAGCAGCTCATGACTGTGTGACACTGGATCCGGGGTTTGTAGTAGTTGGGTATTGATTTTGTTATAAACCTGTTTTCAAATTCAAACTTACTATTATTAATGATTTTAGACTTGTTAAGAAGGATATTATATTGGTAATCGTAATTAGTAGATAAAATGGGTGGCTTGCCTAGTTCCACGACAGGCGCCATCATGACTCTGGAAATGGGTCGTGACAAGTTGGTATTAGAGCGCTAGGTTAAATAGGTCTCACCAGTCATGAGCATGTTTAGTAGAGTCTTGCGGATCGGTACAGAGACGTCTGTACTTATCTTCGAGAGGCTGCAGAACCTTTAGGAAAAATCTCACATTCTCGAACTCTTGTCGTGCGAATCCATTGATTCAACCTGAAGCGTAATTCTTTGAACTTCTTTCATGTATTCAAACGCGCACGTGAGCGCTCTGTATCAGCCGTGCACCGATGGTTTGTGACTTCCATGAATAGGATGTGATTTTAGCATGCTTGGGGCCAGTCTGGAGGACTTGAGGCCGGATTTTTGTCTGTATCTTGAGTGCTGAGATTTCATTTGTGTGAGCATATGTATTAGGGACTTATATGTCCGTTGGTGACCTTATTGAGGGGGCTTTGTGACTAGATAACTTCCTGGTGGGTATGATTAACAGTTAGATGTGTTCAGGTTGTTTGATTGTGACGAGAATGGATTAGCGGGAGATGTAGCAAGAACCATTAAGTATTTGACGTCTATATTGAGTTAGAATATGGCTTCGAGTTGTGAGTGTATTGAAGGACCTCTCGTGTGGTTTAGTTGTGGAGTGAAGTAGATTTTTTCTGTTGTGTTATGAGTTCCTGGTGATGTATTTTGGGTTGACCAATGGCCCGGCAACGTTCATGTATTTGATTGATGATGTATTCATCAGTTATAATGTGTGGGCATAGTCTTGTTTGTCGTGATCCTTGGCTTTGAGCCAAGTGGGGGAGTTCCTTATTGATAATTTGATTACATGATTATGTGTTGTATTGGTTTCGGTTCGAGGTATGTTGGTGAAATAGCTATAACCTAAAGAGGTGGCGTTAGGGAATGAATCGAGTGATGGAAATTTCTTCGATTCAAGTTGTAATGTACTTTACGGATAGTGGAATTCATTGTATAATGGAGTTGCACTGGTAAGTGTAGAGTGTGCAATGTATGAGCGTGCTTGTTGCTTCAAAGGTGTGGATTACTTTCCTAGTATGTGGATTGCAAGCGGGGTCAGGTCGTTCTATTTACTTGGTTAGTGTAATTGAAATTTCGTAGAGTAAATGGCGTTTGAGAATGGTTCAGATGGATTCAAGGTTATATGTAGCGATCGAGGGTCTTCAAGGTGTGAGAAGGGCTAGAACTGAGATTTACGGAAAAGGTGTCTAGGCTTGTGGTGTATTTGCATTATCATGGATTCTATCCATCAGTATCAGGAAAGTGAAGGTAATGACTTTAAATTCGTAGGAAGCCTCTTCAGGGTAAGTATTTCTAATGTGGTGCATTTGGGGATAATTGAGGGAGTATTTAGTCGCTTATGAGCCCTAGACAATATATTTTTATGTTCGGGTTTTGTGCGGTGAGTCGGGATTGAGAATTGTGGTATTATGGCAAGAAGAAGTATCAATTCGAAGGTAAGTCAAAAGAAACTTGAATAAATAGGACAGCTTGGTAGTAGGTTGGATCAAGATGATAAGGGATATGGTTAGTTCTTTGGGTGCTTATAAGGTAATGAGTTGTTACAGGTGTTTATTAGCAATTCTCTTGGAATTTGGTGGCATGCGTAGCTTGGTTGAGTTAGAAGGATTTAGTCCTGACGGTTTAGTGTTGTACAAGTGTGATTCGGGGGTTCTTGATGGTTTCCACCACGGTTGGAGATGTATATTTCTACGGGTGTGAGGGCTAGGTGATGTATAGTGATTTTGTTTCTAGATGGGGTCGAATGGAAAGTTCTTGGCTAGTTGGGTATGTAGTTGTTGTGGCTAGGAAGGGACCATGAAGTTCTCACATTTATCATAGGATTGCATGGTTTATGTGGTATTTTGTGTATGGTGGAGAGTGGCATATGTGAGGTCACGATTCAGTTTTTGGAATGAAGGTCAGAACTGGCAGTTTCAGATGATTAGGTAAAGAATACCACTATTGGGTGGCTGGGTGAGAGTATACATTCATAAAGGACAATGTGTTCAAAGCAACATGTTTAAATAGAGTGCTTCATTGGTGTTACGACGCTCTCTCGTCGGATCGACTGCTGGTATTTGAGGTTTCTTGATGACACAGAGGAATTATGGGGGTATCCCTCGCGGAATGATAAAGTATTAGGGGCGTGTTTATACATTTGAGCGGTGGAATTGGGATCAGCTATGGTAATTGGTACGCCTCATGGATTTTGAGACGGGGAGTTTTCACGAACAGATTATTTTCGTAGTTGTGAACTACGAGGATGCGAGCAAAGCTAGTCAGGTGTTAGTATAGGTCAAAATTAAGTCATTATGAACCTTTGGAGAGTTATCTACATGTTGTGGATGACCAGAGTTGATTTAGAATATAATTATTGGCAGGCCAGTAGGGGTGTGTGTTCTACACTGAGTCGGAATTGTTGACCCCAAATTGCTATTGTTGAGGGATGTACCATTCGATTGTCATTGAGCTTATTCGTATCTTGGAGTGATCTATGAGTCACCTTTCGATGTTCGAGGAGTTGTGATCATTGGTTATATATGTGTATATGATGTAGTCCTATCGGGGCTGTATAGCGAGATTTGAGTAAGGTAAGTAATTGGGTGTTGCAGGATTGAGACATGTTGGTTATGTTCTTTCTGATTCGGGTGGCACAGTATCGTCCGATTTCCCGTGATTATGGCAATGCACTTTGATTAATTGATGTAGAATTTCACATGGTTATTGATTTTGAGCAAGGTGGTTTGGAGTGTGTCATGTGGTCCAGCAGATGGATGGGATCATGCTTTGCAGCTCGGTTAGGTAGAGGTATGATCCTCAGTGTCGGATTTGTGGGATATGGTTTCACGATGTGTATCAGGATTTTAGTATGATGTGGTAATGGTAAGTGTTAGTGGCGGGATAGCCCTCTCGTGCGAGTCTTCTTTATTTAATAAATTGAACTCTTGGTATGTGGTTATTGAGTGCACAAGTTGCACAAGTTATGGCTCTGGATGGTATTGATACTGATCGGGTGAATGGTTACTGGTTTATACGTGTTTCTTTCATCGTCGGAAGTATATGGAAGTGTTAGAACGAGGCATGGTTTGATAAGAGGGTATGTACCGGTATTGAGTTTTTTGAACAACTATTGTGGTTAGGAGTTATCACTATGAGTGGTTGAGCCACGCGGCATATTATGTGATTTCATCTTGGGTTACGGATATGGTTTGATACAACGTGTTTAGACTATTTCAGCTTATAGTCGTGGAAATTTGAACTTGTAAATTATTCAAAAGTGGAAACTTGGTTTTAAGGTCTATGGGTCCGAATTTGATAATTAAATTTCAGTTATGTTGTGTTATCGGACGTAGATGGGGTAGGGTGACATGGGATCACCTCCGAATCTGCGCATGGAGGGTTGCACAGCAATTTTGGTGGTGTTGGAACAACTCTAGGCACGTTTGAGGACAAATATATGTTTAAGTGGGGAAGAATGTAACGACCCGGTCTGTCGTTACGTAGAACTTGCATTTTTATCGCTGTCATTGACTTGTCATGGATTGGTTATTCTATTATTGATGTGTTAGAGTCAATATGCTTGAAATCAGAATGGTTAAATGAGAATTCAGTAACTTAGTCTTTAAAAGATAGCCTTATAATGGAAAAAGTCAACTGAGAGTTGACTTATTGGGAAACGACCCCGGAATGCAGATTTTATGGCTCGGATAGCTTCGGTAGGTGATTTGGGACTTAGGAGTGTGTTCGGAATATTTTGTGATTTCCGGTGTAGAATTAGGCTTGAATTGGCGAAAGTTAGTTTTTGGCGATTTCCGGTTGGCAGTGGAAAATAGTCTATCGGGGTTGGAATGGAATTCCGACAGTTGGAGCGTGTTCGTAATGTCATTTTGGATATGTCTGCAAAATTTCAGGTCAATCGGAGTTGTTTTGGATAGTTTCGACATCGTTGGAGGATTTTAGAAATTTCAAAGTTCTTAGGCTTGAATTTGATGTGATTTTGGTGTTTTGATGTTATTTTTAGTGTTTTGGGAGTGAAACTAAGTTTGAATGATCATATATAAGGTGTTGGTATGTTTGGTTGGGGTCCCGAGGGGCTCGGGATGGTTTCGGATGGTTAACAGGGAGTTTGGAATGATTTTATCATTACTGATGTTCTGTTGCTAGTTTATTCGCACTTGCGAATGGAGAGCCGCAGGTGCGGTTCCGCAGGAGCAGACGTGGCACCGCAGGTGCAAAAGTTGGCTAAGTGAGGGGATTTCCGCAGGTACGAGGTATTTGTCGCACCTGGGAGGCCGCAGGTGCGCGGGTACGATCGCAGGTGCGGAATTAGAGTCTTTGGAATTTTCCGCAGGTGCGCACCTGGGATCCGCAGGTGCGTGTAAGTGGTTGCAGGTGCGGATCCACTGACAGAAGGTAAAAAAATGTGCCTTCGCGAATTTTAGCCATTTTCTCAATATTTCATCCGGGTTTGAAGCTTTTGGAAGGGTTTTGAAGAGGGGATTCGATAGTTCTTCACCAAGTTAAGATTTTTGGACTCTAACTCGTTTATATGTGATTAAAGGTCGGAATTATGGTGGAAGTTAGGGAAAAATCAGTGTAAATTGGGTGATTAGGGCTTGGGATTAAGAATCTTTAAAATTGTGATTTGAGGGGTCATTGGGACTCCGAATTTAGTGTTCTTTATATGTACGGACTCGTGAGCTGATGAAGCAAAGTTTGGTATAAAAAATTCTGAGTTTCGGGACGTGGGCCCGGGGGTCGGGTTTGACCAATTTTCGGATTTTTGATACATTTCGATTGGGATTAGTTCCTTAGCATATTATAATGAGATACATCTGATTGTTGGTAGATTTGGAGCACTCGAAGGCCGAATTTAGAGGCAAGGGCACTGCGGAGTAGTGTATTAGTCGGTTTTGAGGTAAGTAACGCTTCCAAACTTGGAACTGAGGGTTCGAAACCCCAAACTATTTTATATTTGCTGTTAATTAAGGTGACGTACTTGCCAAGTGACGAGCATGCGGGCGTTTACCGAATATTTGTAGCCTGGGTCATCCCATGGCATTGTCTAATGGTTATTTCAGATTGATATTTGTACTGTGAAGGTGGTATTTACCTGGAACGAAATAGAAACCATGCTAAGTATAAATGTTAAGGCTTCACGCCGATGTGTTTAGACCGGAATGGTCGATTATTGTTGTCTCTATATGTGATTATTGCTTTCATGTACTCAGTCCTGTTATAGTATATGTTTCATGCCTCAGTCTCGTAAGTTGCTAGTTTATTCTATATTATCATTGGTTTGAACTGATTTTCATATGTTAGAGCATTGTGAGTGAGACTGGAAGGTACTGACTGAGTGAGGCTTGGAGCCTGGTTTTGAGACATTTATGAGATCGGAATGCACACCGCAGCGATCCTGAAATCATGCCTTCGTTGGCTTGATATAACGCTTGGGCTGAAAAGAGCCCCTCTAGAGTCTATACACCCCCAGTGAGCACACAAATATTTCGGGGATGGATTTCTTCGTGGTTATTATGTTCCGGAGATGGATTTTTCCGTGATTATTATGTTCCGGAGATGGATTTCTCCATGATTATTATGTCCCGGAGATGGATTTCTCTGTGGTTATTATGTTCCAGAGATGGATCTTCTCTGTGGGGGCTGGATAGACCTTTTTCCTCAGTACTTGGTGACTGTGTCACTTGTGTTTATGTAATATCCGGGATGGACTTCCCTAGGCCTTAAGGCCCTATTCTAGTACTGAGTGGACCACCTTATGAGAGCTTGATGAATTAGTACACATCATTCTTGATTCTATATGAATTCCTGCTGGCACGCAGAGTTACAGACATATATTGATGCATCATGTTTAATTCCTGATATATTACTGTCATGTCCAATTTATATACTGTTATTTGAATTATCGGAGGTTTAGTCCGTCACTACCTCTCAGCCCGTAGTTTGGTTTCGTTACTACTAAGTTGGTGTACTCACGTTAACCTCTGCACCTTGTGTGCAGATCCAGGTACAACGGGATTTAGCTCTGGTCAGTGAGTAGTAGCAGTTTCATCAAAGTTGACGAGGTAGCAACTGGTGATCGTGATCTCGTCTTCTCTTCCTTTTCTACCGTCGCATTTATTTTCAGACTATGTTGGTCATTTCTTTTGGTTGTATTAAGTATTAGCAGCTCATGACTGTGTGACACTGGATCCAGGATTTGTAGAAGTTGGGTATTGATTTTGTGATAAACCTGTTTTCAAATTCAAACTTACTATTATTAATGATTTTAGACTTGTTAAGAAGGATATTATATTGGTAATCGTATTTAGTAGATAAAATGGGTGGCTTTCCTGGTTCCACGACAGGCGTCTGGAAATGGGTCGTGACAGAGGCTCACATGGTTCAGCCAGGAGAAGGCTCGAGCACCGCAGAGGTGCAGTACATGGGTCCGAATGACAAACTGCAGAACTGGAAAGATACTCCCTTTCCAATCAGACGTGAATCTTGGTAGTTCATGGTTTGCTGTCCTTTCTCCACGTCGAGTTATTTCAAGGTGTAACTCGAGTGTTTTTAATTTTATTGTCTTTAAATTCCGATTTAAAACCCCTGTTATCTTCAAATTCCATGAAATGGNAATAAATAGAGAATTGGAACAATTTGAGAATAAGCCTAAGCCAAACCTAAACGAAACTGAGCCCGTCAATCTGGGTAATCCAGAAGAGGTCCGAGAAACCATGATAAGCATTCACATGGATGAGAAAACTAGGGACGCATTGATTCAACTTCTGTTCGAATTCAAAGATGTGTTCGCTTGGTCCTATGATGATATGTCCGGACTAAGTGTTGATTTAATAGTGCACAAGTTGCCAACTCATCCCGATTGCCCGCCCGTCCAACAAAAGCAAAGAAAATTCAAAACAAATATCAGTGACAAAATTAAAGAAGAAGTCACCAAACAATTAAAAGCCGGTGTAATCCGAGTAGTCAGATACACCACATGGCTAGCCAACATAGTCCTAGTACCAAAAAAGGACGGGAAGCTACGAGTATGTGTTGATTACAGGGATTTGAACAAAGCAAGTCCCAAAGACAATTTCCCGCTACCAAACATCCATATCATTGTCGACAATTGTGCCAAACATGAGGTACAGTCATTTGTGGATTGTTATGCCAGTTATCACCAAGTCCTAATGGATGATGAAGATGCAGAAGTTTTCACTATACCATGGGGGACTTATTGTTACAGGGTTATGCCATTCGGTTTGAAAAACGCCGGGGCAACCTATATGAGAGCCATGACTGCCCTTTTCCATGACATGATGCACCAAGAAATGAGGTGTACGTTGATGATGTCATTATTAAATCCAGAACATAGGAGGACCATGTCCGATACTTGAGAAAATGTTTTGAGCGGCTACGCAAATATGACTTGAAATTGAACCCTTCTAAATGTGCATTTGGTGTTCCTTCCGGGAAACTCTTGGGGTTTATAGTTAGCCGCAGGGGCATTGAGTTAGATCCGACGAAGATAAAGTCCATCCGAGATCTGCCACCTCCAAAGACTAAGAAGGAGGTCATGAGCTTGTTAGGAAGGTTGAACTACAACAGCCGGTTTATTGCACAACTTACAACCACATGTGAGCCGATATTGAATATCTTAAAGAAAGATGCAGCGATCAAATGAACAGACGAATGCCAAGAAGCCTTCGACAAAATCAAGGAATATTTTTCAAATCCGCTAGTGCTGGTCCCGCCTGAACCAGGAAGACCTTTGTTCCCGTACCTAACAGTCGTGGAAAATTCTTTTGGTTGTGTCCTCGGGCAACATGATATTACCGGGAAGAAAGAGCAAGCCATCTATTATTTGAGCAAGAAATTCACTGGCTATGAAGCCAAATACACTCTGTTGGAGAGAACTTGTTGCGCCCTAACTTGGGTTGCTCAAACGCTCAGACATTATTTGCTGGCTTATACCACATATCTCATAACCAGGTTGGATCCTCTAAAATATATATTCCAAAAACCAACGCCCACATGAAGGCTAGAAAAATGGAAAATCTTGCTCACGGAGTTCGACATTGTCTATGTCACCCGCATAGCCATGAAAGCTCAAGCCTTGGCCGATCATTTGGCTGAGAACCCGGTTGATGATGAACCAACCTTTAAGCACTTATTTCCTGGATGAGGAAGTCAATTCGGTCGAATTAATCTCAGAAGACACTAATACCTGGAAAATGTTCTTCGACGGAGCAGTCAATGAAAAAGGTGTTGGGATTGGGGCAATCTTGATTTCGCCCACGAGACAACACTATCCAGCCGCGGCCCATCTCCGGTTCTTCTGTACAAATAATACTGCCGAATATGAAGCTTGTATAATATGCATAAACATGGACATTGATATGGATGTGGAAAAGTTATTGATCATGGGGGATTCTGATTTGATCATCAAGCAAGCTCAGCGAGAGTGGGAAACTCGAGATGTTAAGCTCCTTCCATACAGACAACATGTGGAAGATCTTAGCCAACGATTCAAAGCCGTCAAGTTCAGATATATTCCTCGATGCCACAATGAGTTAGCCGATGCACTGGCTACCCTAGTTGTAATGCTGCCATATCCGGGCAATGTTCACATTGACTCGTTGGAAATTCAAATCAAAGAAAGACATGGTTATTGTAACACGGTAGAAATAGAGCCCGATGTCCAACCATGGTATCATGATATCAAAAGATTCTTGAAAACAAAAGAATACCTTGGAGCAGGTCAATGGGGATCAAAAGAGAACCATCAGAAGACTCGCCAGCAGTTTCTTCTTAAGCGGAGAAGTGTTGTACAAAAGGACTCCAGATATGAATTTGTTAAGGTGCATGGATGCCAAAGAAGCTGAAAGATTATGAACGAAGTACATTCAAGAGTGTGCAGTCCCCACATGAACGGGTACGTCCTCGCAAAGAAAATTCTGCGAGCAGGATATTACTGGATGACCATGGAAAAGGATTGTTTCAGTTTTGTCCGAAAGTGCCATCAGTGTCAAATACATGGTGACCTGATTCATGCACCACCCTCGGAATTACACCCCATGTCAGCACCTTGGCCCTTCGTTGCCTGGGGAATGGATGTCATTGGGCCAATCGAGCCAAAAGCTTCAAATGGACACAAATTTATTTTGGTGGCCATCAACTATTTCACAAAATGGGTCGAAGCAGTCACTTTCAAAGCCGTCACTAAGAAAGCAGAGGTGGACTTCGTGCATTCAAACATTATCTGTCATTTCAGTATTCCAAAAACTATCATTACCGATAACGCTGCAAATCTAAACAACCACTTGATGAGGGAGGCATGTGAATAGTTTCAAATCACACACCATAATTCCACCCCTTACCGGCCCAAAGCCAATGGTGTCGTCGAAAAATCCAATAAGACCATCAAGAAAATCCTCAGAAAAATGATCCAAAGTTCTAGACAGTGGCACGAGAAGTTGCCTTTTGCATTATTGGGATATCGCACGACCATGCGCACATAAGTGGGGGCTACACCTTATTTATTGGTTTATGGAACTGAAGCCATGATCCCTGCGGAAGTTGAAATTCCTTCCCTGAGGATGATTGTCGAAGCTGAAATTGAGGATGATGAATGGGTCAAAACTCGATTGGAACAGTTAACTCTGATTGATGAGAAAATAATGGCCGCAGTTTTCCACGGGCAGTTGTACCAACAAAGAATGGCCCACGCCTATAATAAGAAGGTACGGCCTAGGAACGTCGAAGTGAGGCATCTCGTCCTAAGACGTATCCTCCCACACCATGAAGAAGCGAAAGGAAAATTCGCCCCGAATTGGAAAGGTCCATACATCATAAGGAAATTGCTACCAAAATGAGCATTGTACTTGGGGGACATCGAAGGAAATGACCTTGAAACGAATGTCAATGCAGATGCAGTCAAAAGGTATTATGTTTGACCTTTTCGTGATGATGCTCATGATCGAAATGACGAAGGCTTTCATTCGCGCTCCCCCAAACACTACCAGTTTTGTAAACCCTTTGAGCCGGTTACTCTTCCTTGATTACCTTCTTTGGAACTTGATGTATTGATATATGTATATATAAAAAATGATGATAAAACAAAAGAAAAATCAAAACAAAAATAAAAAACAAAAACAAAAACAAATATTCCCTTGAACTACGTCTGACTTGATTCCGAAAGGATACGTAGGCAGCCTCTCCCTGGGGTTCAGTCACACCAAAATAAAAATCCACATTCCCCCAAGAGTTTAGCTAGGGCAAGTGTTAAAATTCGGCAATGATTCGCCCGAAAAGTTCCAAAGTTGTAATTCGATACGAATTCCTTTTACCACAAATCCTGTTCAAGTCTTTCCGATAGATCGGCAAAGAAAGCCCAGAGTTGGAGGATATAGTAATTTGGATCTGATACAAGCAATGAGAGAAACTAAAATGAGAGTCTTATCGGTGAAAACCCACACAGACACCATAAGACGATGGTAGGAAAAGAATTAAAATGAGAGAGTCTTATCGGTGAAAACCCACACAGGCACCATAAGGCGACATTGAGTAGAGAAACTAAAAATGAGAGAGTCTTGTTAGTGAAAACTCGCAAAGAGCACTACAACGCGGTGGCAAGAAGAGAAATGAGAGAGGTTAGTCGGTGAAAACCCGAAAAGGGAACTACTAATCGAAAAGAGGATGATTGGTCACTGGTATCGACATGGTCTGGGGCAAGGTTTCTCGACCTCAAGGTAAAACATCGGGACAAATTTCTGAGACTCAGATGGTTTATATAGATCAGGCATCCAGTCCAAGACGCATGTCATGTTCATTGAAGTACGCGTACACTCCAGATATGTCCTTCTTCTCTTTTCCCGAACGGGATATTTCTTGTCAAAATTCATTGTCTCCGTTTCTTTGTTATTCTCTCCTTTTTAGCCTGACTCTATTTCTAAGTTAGAGCAAAAAAAGGATGGAAAAACTGATTTACAGGGTTCTCGTTTGACATGAGCCAACATGAAAAGGGCACCAAGCCTCATCAGGGGCATCGAGACGATCCCGACTGGCCGCAATGGCCGATGCTTTAAACGCAAAACTCTTGAAAGAAGAAAATCAAATGGAAATACCTATAAAGGCAATTGAAGTGAAAGATTGAGTCCCACGTGGCTAACCCCTCCCGGGGAAAAGTTCGAAAAGCTGAAGTGCTCCAAATGCTTTAAAGTTAAAGTTGGAGGAAAAATCAGAAATGAAAGGCCGATGGAGGAAAAGTAAAGTTGGAAAAGATTAATGCCCATGCGACTAACCATCGCAGCAGAATTTGAGGAGCCAAACTTCCTCGATACTCTGGAAATCCAAAGGAAAAAGAAAGTGAAAGGCCTACAAACGCAAAACAAGGTCGAAATGTTGGGTCCCACGTCACCGATCGCCATGGTAAAATCAGGAAAGCTAGGGTCCCTAGGATTAGAGATGAAACCCAATCCCCAGCAAGTAAGAAAGTGGTTGAGATCTTCGTCACAAGAACTGAGATCAAGCAGTTGAAAATAAAGGCCGCAAAATCAACCACCGTTTCAAACTAACAAATTGTTCTTTGTTTGAAGGAAACAAGTGTAATTCAAAAGTAACCTTGCAAAATGCAAGTGTAACCAAACGAAAAGGCGCAAGAGCTAGAAGCAGCTCTGCAACATCAACTCCAAAAAGGGAATTTTTCTCCAAAATTCTTTCCCGCATTCACTCAAAATAAAATAAAAAGAAAAGAAAAGAAGAAAATGATGTTAAAAACAGTCCAAACCTAAAGTGGTATAGGGTCTCCAATCCCTAGATATGCCTTTTCCAACATAGGATATTCCATTCCTTAGTTGATGCCAACATAGGGTCTCCATTCCCTAGTTGATGCCAGCATAACCTGATGCCGACATAACTCGATGCCAACCTAGGATATCCCAGTCCTCAGTTGATGCCAACATAGGGTCCCACTCCCTAGTTGATGTCGGCATAACCCGATGATTCTTCCAACATAAGGTCCCACTCCCTAGAAGACACTCGCATAACCTGGTGATCTTTGTAACAGCAGCATAACCTGTTGATCATCTCTTGACACTAGCATAACCCATTGATCTTTCTTTCCCCAGGCAACAACATAACCTGTTGACCTTTCCAGACACCGGCATAACCTAGTGATCTTTTTATGACAACGGCATAACCTATTGATCGCCCCCTGACACTGGCATAACCTAGTGATCTCTTTCCCCAGGCAACAACATAACCTGTTGACCTTTCCAAACACCGGCATAACCTGGTGATCTCTTTCTTAACAACAACATAACCTGTTGAACATTTCCTGACACTGGCATAATCCAGTGATCTCTTTTGCCCGGCAACAGCATAACCTGTTGACCTTTCTAGACACCGGCATAACCTGGTGATCTTTTCTGACAACAACATAACTTGTTGATCATGTTCTGACATTGGCATAAACCAATGATCTTTTTTTTTCGGCAATAACATAACCTGTTAACCTTCCCCAAACACCAGCATGACTTGTTAATTTCTTCTTGACAACGACATAACCCGTTGATCCTCCTCAAACATCAGCATAACCTGGTGATCTTTTCTTAAAGGCAGCACAACTTGTTCACCGCTTTCAATAACAAAGTAGTATAGATTTCTTTACAATAACTCACGAAATTTTTCTAGTGAAAATTGGGGCAGAAAATTTCGTTCGTTTGTTTTTGATTTTGCACAGATTAAATTTTGAGGACATTGGACTCGAGACTATCAAAAGAAGAGTTTTGATCCGGAATAATAATAACCAAAGAAGAAAAGAGAAGTTCAAATCCAAAGTGCATAAACGGGGAAGACATGGACTATTCAGGACGAGATTGAAGTCATCCGTTCGGTATATCCTTCCTTGATCCGAGGAACGATAAGACGAAACCAGTACCTACGGCTAACAAGCATCAAGATCCAGGTCAGAGTCAACAAAAGGCCAAGACTCAAAACCAAGCCTTAGATAGGAATCTTGTAACTAGCAGTTGATAGGTTTAGTTAGTCTTTCGTTTTGTTACTTTGGTGTAATAAGGAGATCAGCAGCAGTAACAGCAGCAACCACAGTGAAATCACAGTTACTTGGTAGTCCCAGCTACCAAAAATTCCAGAACTACACTGACCTGATTCTTTTATAGCCAAGGATATGTAGGCAACCTTTGAAGCAGGGTTCAGTCAAACTTTTCCAAAACGCTTCACAATGTAGCATATGAATGGGTAAAGTCGCTTATGACTGCTCACTTTGTCTTTGCCAAAAACTCTTCGTGTTTCCGAGCAAAGAGGGGCAGTTGAGAGCACGTGATTTTTACCTACCATATAATCATACAAAAACTCAATAAATTAATTAGTTTTATGAATTTTCGTTGAATTTTAATGCTATTTGTGAATTTATTTTACATTATGTAGCCATAATTCGTCCTTTAAATCTATAAAATTTTAAAATGGCATAATTAGGCGCATAACCTTAGTGATCATTTAAATAAATTAATTGTTTGATATAAAGTAGATTAATGTTAATTTGTTGATTTAATTATTTCTTTTTAACAAAAATTGTGAAAAAACTTGTCCTTTAATTGGTTAGGAGTAAATTAAGTAATGTGACTCTTAATTAATTAATTAATTGAACAAGTACTAGGATTAGAACTAATTATTGCATTTAGTTTTAATTTTAGGTTAATTTAATTAATTAAAGTTGGTTTTGATTAAAAATAAATTAAAATGGACCTGGGATAGAATTGCCCAGGTCCAAGCTGCCTCACCAACGGTCCAGGCCCAAGGCAAGTTCACCCGGTCCAGACCAGCCCCCAAAACGATCCCGTTTAAATAAAAGGTTAAATCCTAGCCGTTGATCTATCTAGATCCAACGGCTGGGAACTAATAATCAAAAAATATATAAGTGTCCTAACTATCCCCACCCCCCTTCATTTGCAAGTCTAACACCCCCCCTATCCGTCTCTCTCACTCCTCTCTCTTATCTCTCTAAACCCTACCGTCTGCCACCCTAAGCTCCGCCTGCCGGAAATCGCCTTTAGCGGCGGAGCACCACCAATCAAGCCCAAACCTTCACCAGACCATCTCCTCCCCCTTCTCAATCATCTCCTGCTATCTATTTCACCAAAAACTCACTCAAATTTCTTTAATTTAAAATGTGAAAATGGAAAACCCTAGTTTTCACATGCTCGTTGATCCGAAGACTTTCAATTGCTCCTACTTACATGGACCGATAGCTCTCATTGATGGCTATTGATTCATGTGGGTTTGAGCTATTTTCAAACATCGCCGGAGTCCGGCCAAGGTCTAGTGACCTCAAACTTTTCGGCCAAACCACCCCACTGGTACTCCCCCCCTGTGTTTATTATTATTTTCCTTTTCTTTATCTTTTTCTTTGCATGAAGCATAATCCTATGTGTTTTTTTAGGATTATTGTTTTAGCCTGTTTTGGTCGATTGACCTTTGTTTCTATTAATGTCGTTATTATTCCATATTAAGTTAACAACATGCTTTTAATTGTTCAACATGATCATTAATGTGAATTCCTTATGATTCTGTCCATAGTCTCCTCTATGTGTTTTCCTTAGTTTATTGTTAGTCGGCTAGAATACTGATAATCATGTGATTAGGATTTTTACTTGCTTAGTCGTATGTTTGTTTGTAATTTGAAGTGTCAAAATAGGGATTCCTGGTCTTGATTTTCTTACTATTGATTGCCATTAGTTAACTACCAATAAGGCTCGTTATTTGATTGATTATATGCCTGATTGTGTGATTAGTTAAGATTAATTGCCAATGAGATAGAATCTATTAATCATCCCTACTTACATATTTAGTCAACTAGGTCTTAATCAATTAACTAAATCAAATTAATTAACCTAAGTCTAAGGAACTAAATTGATTGACCTAAATTAATCAACAAGCTATTAAACTAGAATTAACACCTAATGATGAAATTAAACCTAGTTAACTAATGAGTATGGTTGGAAACCAACTCTAGGAACCTAATCAACTAACTCTTAACTAACTAACCCAATCCTAGTTAAGAATGAATATTAGTTAACTAAGGAACCTAACTAGGATTGATTGACTAGAGTTAATAATAACCCAAGAACCTTCTAGACTTGTAAAAATCAGATATGCAAGGGGTATTAGGGTCATTTGGATGGTTGGAAACTTCTGGAATAGGGACAACTATCCCAAAGGATAAGGGTGACAACTGCCCTATGTACTATTTCAGCTCATTGGATGAGGAATATGCCAAAGCATATCCCATTCCCAAGCCTCTTATAAATAGGCCCTCCCTTTAGACTGAAAACAGATTTTTTTACACACTGAAAATTACCCACACACACGAAATACCTGTTTTCTTTACCTGCCTCTACACTCTTTTGCATTGATTTAGCTGCTGAAAATATTTGAAAAACCCAAAAAAAAAAAAAAGAATCCAATAGTTTTCTGATTCATAAATGAAAATTTCCAAAAAATATTAGTTGAAAAGACTTGATTTCTTTCAAGAGTTATCAAAGTTCAACTGTTTTGATCCTCAGTTCTTATTTCATCTTTGGTGTTCTGATTCTTATAAAAATCTCAAGTGTTTTACTCGATTTCCTGGACCGCCATTGGTATTATTGGGTCAGTTTTCTGGGTGGTAATTGTTGCTGAAGTTGCTGGTTGATTGCTGCTGGTTTATCTTTCTTCTTTGGCTGGTTTTGTTACTTTCTCCCTGGAACTTTATTTGGTCCAGATTTGTTTATCATTATCTCTTTAGAAATGTATGTAATTACTTAACTCTATTGAAAAGTTCAAATCTGAAATTTGTTCTTCTTCTTCTTTGTTGTCTGAACCTTTCTCCTATAACTGAGTTTTCTGCTTATCTGATCTTTTTTTATGAAAATCTGAAGTAGAATTGGTTGATATGTTGATAATGAATCTGAATGTGTATATGTAATATCTGAATTCTCGGAATCAAAGTGGTTGCTTTTAAGTTTGTTAATTCCAAATGTATTGAGTATTTTGTAGTTAGATGTTAGTTTTGTGTTTGCTTTAGCTTATTAAGGTAAATTACACTAGGGTAGATGAATTTGACTTCTTAATAGTCAAATTTACCCCATAATAGTGCACAAACAGTAGCTTATGTCACTGAAATTACCCCTTTAAAGGTATAAAGTAAGTAATCAAAAGGTCTCCTAGAGTAAAGAATATGAATCCCTTAAAATGGTCAGATTCGTTCTCTAAAAATACCTAGAAAATCAAAGTCATGGTATAAGTATGCGTTGAATGTTAAGGGATATAAAAGATGATATCTACGGAGTTGAATCTGACCCTTTTTATGGTCAGATTCAATCCACAAAAGATGAACATGTCTTGTTCTCCTAGTATGGTATAGAGCATCATTAAGGTTAAGTCTAACCTCCTTTATGGTTAGATTCATCTTATAAAATTCTCAAAATTCTATTGCTAATGTTGTCCATGTAGTAGAACTTTGGACTCATAATTTTAGACTGACGTTAAAAGATGCAGGATTAAATCCTTAAGGAACTGTCGAAGCTTGCACAGGAGCATCAGCCCTTAGTTTATCTTCTTATCTCTTTTTGTTTTTTTGTTAGAAACTTATATTCAGAAACACAAAAAATGTAATTTTATCCTTATTTGTATTTATAATAGGGACTGGACCCAAACTTATATTCAGTTTTTTAGATATTGCTGAGACAACTTTTCAGTTTAGTTTATTGTAATTGTTGGGTCATAATCCAAAAACTTCGATTTCAATATGTATATACACTAAAAAATGAATTTGTATTGCAGACTGCTTGTTTAAAAATCTATTTTTTTTATAAAACTCTTATGATTTACCAAACAATCTCTCTATTTCATTCCCAGATGTATTACCAAATGAATAGGTGTAGATTATATGATTCAAAAGCGTTCCTTATGAATTTGTATCAAAATCAGTCCCTCTTGTAAACATTTGTTTAAAATTCTGAAAAGTAAATGCTCCAGATTCAGTGACTCTTGAAAGAGAAATAAAAATAGGAATTTGTGATCCAAAACTCTCCGATTCATTTCATATCTTTGAATTTTTTGGATTGACAACAACAATAGATGTATAAATGCTACTAAATGGGATTCAACACATACGAAGTTAAATAGCATGAATTTAGACTACTTGCAATTGACAAAACTGTTAATACTATAGCTAAATGTGTTCATTCGATTTTTAGGTAACTTATAATCAGTAATTTTGTAGATTTTCTTGTAAACCTTGTGTATGGACATGATTTCTTTTATAAAATTGCATAGTTTTAGCTCTTTGACAAGTAGCCAAAATTAAGATGGCCTAAAGTGATTAATTTGGGGCTTAATTCGGTCATAGCCCAATCTCATGACTTAATTTAGGAATTATTTTAGACGTAGTGAATCTCAAAAGCCTTTAGATAGAGACTACCTTAAACTCAGAAAATACATCAATCTTCGGGAGTATACATTTTACGGAACTTTGAATGAAAACAACTAAAATATACCTTTTTCTCAAATTGTGTATACGTTTATGTAACACAAATAAGAGACTAAAATGAACACTCGTAGAGATACTTTTAGGAACGAATTTTTAAAAATTATCGGAATTATGTACATGTTCGCGTGATGTGATTTTGGTTTCTTTTTGACAACAAAACAAGAAAACGCGCTTGCGTAACTTTATTTATCTCCTTAAATGAGTTCAGTGTCGAGAATTGTGTTCACGTCCGCGTGACATGATTTTAGACGCGTTTTAAACTCTATGGGTTTACGCATACGTGACCCGTCTCAAAATAACTCTTTAAATACAAGTGAATAATAAAAGAGGTAAAGATATAAAAATGCACATAGGTACAAAAGCAGTAATTAAACAATTTAGGCAAAGTATAAATTATTTAAGCGACCGTGCTAGAACCATGGAATTCGGGAGCCCCTAACACCTTCTCCCGGGTTAACAAAATTCCTTACTCGGGTTTCTGGTTCGCAGACAATTTAAACAGAGTCAAAATTCCTCGATTTTGGGATTTCTTATAAATAAATGGTGTCTCGGAACACCGTAAAAAATCCGGGTGGCGACTCTGAAAATTAAATAAAATAAATTCCAAAATCGAATAATGTCACTTAAAGTGTAAAAACTCCCTTATTACCCTTATCGGATGAAAAAGGAGGTGTGACAATTATTATTATTATTATTATTATTATTGTTGTTGTTGTTGTTGTTGTTGCTGCTGCTGTTGCTGTTGTTGTTGTTACTACTACTAATAATAGTAGTATGTGTTGATACTACTTCCATCTGTATCTTTATAATTAGTCAAGATAGGGGTGTTATATTTATCTTTCAATTTTTTTTAAATATATCAGTTAAGATATGACATTCTATCCTCCCAGATCCTACTATTGGGATTTTACTCGATGATTATTGTATCAGTTAAGATATGGCAGCAGGTTGTATCTTTAGAAAAATAGTTATTTTCTTTCCATTCAGATTCATAAGAAATCTTATTTACTATCTTTCTATTTAAATTAAAATATAATCTTATCTTTTAATTTAAATTAAATGTTATTAAATATTATCTTAAATTGTCAGTTTTATATTAGCTGTCCACTTGACTTAACTACAGTGCAAATTTATTCCTTTAATATATATATATA
>ML364131.1:102500-109148 GCA_005239505.1 Nicotiana paniculata | reverse complement strand
AATGATCTCTCAGGTTCGGGGTCAAAGCCGTCAAGTCTGTCTTGGCTTCTGACCCTGCGCATTCAAGTTCCTGATATGGGAGCAGAATTCACGTGACGTTAGACTCAATAAAATAACAATTAAAGCAAGTAAGTAGAAAGTAGTCTATATTCAAGTCCCCGGCAACTGTGCCAAAAACTTGTTGATTGAATTCCCAATGCACACGCAAGTGTACGTGGTCGACAAGTAATATAGGATTTTAAGTCTAGATATCGTACCCACAGAGACTTGTGTAAATTACTTGCTAAATCACTCTAATCTTTATTTAACCAAGTCAATATAAAATCAATGATGTACTATTTTATATTAAAATTCTATGAAATAACTAATTATCAAGTGACAAGAACTATTGTGATGTATTCAGTAGAGACAAATATTCCAGGGTTATGGTCTATTCACCACTCATATTGCATTCTAATTAACTTTTCCTTTCATATAGTTCACTCATGGTTGCTAATTAATCGATAAATACTCTCATAGCCTTCTCCCGAAGCACTCCTCACCTATTCTCAATAGATTAATGCCTATATTCCTATGGAATTAGTCTATTAGAACGCACTAAGATTACGATGTTAAATTAAGCACGGTGACTAGGTATATTCCTATCCTAACCACAAATCCGCTCCCCTGAAGGGTTAAGATCGCGCTCTCTTCAATTCTTCTCTAATCTATATACGGCTTTCCCAAGCATAACATAGATAGTATATAAAACCTAACTGATGGCCAAACAATTAAGCAATTAAACACAAAATTGAAGAAACAACCAAATATTGAGTAAACTATATTCAAGGTTAATTTAATGTTGAATGACAATATTCATGGCTAAACCACAACCCCAGAACAATGGGTGTTTAGCCACTCATGCTATGATCAAACAATTGCATAAGTGTGCATGAATTGAAAATACTTGAATAAAAATGAAGAAAACTGATAATCCTTGCTCCTTCAATGATTCTGTGTGTGTATTTTGCTCCCAAATTCGTCTCCCCCCTCCATGATGTGTTCTTGGGTCTATTTATACGGTTGGGATAAACCCTAACCGTGTAAGAGACTCCTATCCTGGCTTGGAAACACTTAAAAACCTTTAAAACTCGGACTTTACCGAAATAGGCACCCTGGCGTTAGGGGTCTAACGCCTGGCTAACGCCAGGCACTCCCTGGTGTTATGGGTCTAACGCCTGGCTAACGCCAGGCACCCCCTGGTGTTAGGGGTCTAACGCCTGGCTAACGCCAGGCTTGTCCCGGATCGCTCCTTTTCGACTCTTGCACGTATTTTCCGACGTTTATGCTCTCATTTAGCTCGGCTTACATTTCCAACTCACCTACACATTAAATAAAATCCATTAGTCACACATGACGTGTATTTTTATCATTAAATCACATAAAATGCAAGGTATATAATGCTTAAAATCATGAATTCTAGCCACGCATCAAAGACATAGCAACTGCCTGAGCCAAACTGGTGCACACTGTCAATATCTGAGACAGGGTCTCCTGAAGACCCGGAATAACCATAGGCACTGCCGGTGCCTGAGCCTGTCCCGCTGGAACACCATCGGCGGGAACTTGATCCTGAACGATAGAGGGATCCTGTGGTACTGTCCCGGCTGCTGCGCGGGCTGGCCCCTACCTCTACCACGGCCTCGACCGCGGCCTTGACCTCTCGTTGGTCTAGCTGGTGTCTAGTCACTCTGATCGGTATTGCGTGTCCTCACCATCTATGAGAGAATGAAACAACATAAGTTTAGATTTCAAGAATCAATAGATTAGCACGAAAGAGTTCAATAAGATAGAAATGTTTCCTAAGAGTTCGGCAGCCTCTCGAAGATAAGTACAGACGTCTCTGTACCGATCGGCAAGACTCTACTAAACCTGCTCATGACCGTTGAGTCCTATGTAACCTAGGCTCTGATACCAATTTGTCACGACCCCAAATCCTAAACCGGCCGTGATGGCGCCTATCATGGAACTAGGCTAGCCAATAATCACATGTTTACAGATTCCTTAAAAATCCCAACCAATTTCAAACATTTCATAAAAGTTTACAGAATTTACTAAATACATTAAGCAAACAAACAGTCCAACCATCCCCAAAACCCGGAGCCAACACGTCATGAGCATCTAAGAGAGATAAGCCAAAAAGTTATACTATTATAATACAAAACCTCCGAATAAATAGCTACATACATCAAGAAGGGAAAACAGAGATGTTGTGGACGCTGAACAGCTACCTCTATATCCCGCCCTCCGGCTCCGCACGGAATAGACTCTCTAATGATCGGTATCTGCACCTGAATCTGCACACAGGGGTGCAAGGAGTAATGTGAGTACGCCAACTCAGTAGTAATGAAAATAAATCAAGTCTAAGCGGCAAGAAAACACATGAAAATCAATGTCATCAATTCACAATATGCACAGCCTTTCTTTCCAACAGTATAAACATAGGTATATGAAATCATCATGCCTTAAAACCAACTTCAGAAAATTCCTTTGAAAAATGTATATTCCCTACAACTTCAAACCGAAAGATTTAGTATGAAAATGAAATAAATCATAAAGAGGCCCCTCGGGAAAAATTGTATTTCATAAGTTCAGAGTGAAAGTGGTAAAATGATAAGTATCCCCTCGGGCAAAAACATGTATCATAATCAGCCCCTCGGGCATGCCTCACAGTCACTCATAATCAGCCCCTCGGGCATACCTCACCATCACTCATAAGCATCCCCTCGGTCATACCTCACAGTCACTCATGCCTCCCAATCACTCGTCACTCGTCACTCGTCACTCGGCACTCGGCACTCGGCACTCGGCACTCGGTGCGCTTACTGGGGGTGTGTGTAGACTCCGGAGGGGCTCCTTCAGCCCAAGCGCTAATATCAAGCCACCTCGTGGCGTATCATATCCTCACAACAGGCCCACGGCCTCACTCAGTAGAACCTCTCAAAAGCCCCTCGGGCAAATCAGTAAAATGGGGTACTCGACCCAAAACATCATTTTTAAATCTCAAAGTAGTGTAAATCAGGCTGAGTTTCGAAAACAGTAAACACAATCTGACTGAGTGAAATCATCAATAAATAGTGAGAAAAACAGCAGTAAAAAGCCCCCAAGGGGTCTAAACAGATCGACACGAGGCCCCAAACACAGCTTATATCCCAAATATTGCAACAATCTTTAGAACATAATTTAACGTAAGGTTTTGAGTAAAATACGCAACTCATTAGTTACCGCGGAGAGGACCAATTCCAATCCAAAATCAGTGAGAAATATGTAGTATGGGGTTTCATACCCTCAGGATAAGATTTATAACCATTACATACCTCTATCGGGCCACAACACTAGTCCGCTATGCTCTTGCCCCTCAAGTTGGCTCCCGATTGTTCCGAATTTAGCCAAAACCATTTTAACATCATCAATATATACTAAAGGAACACAACCCAATCGAAAACTATCAAATTATACAAGAATCTCGAAATTCGGCCAAATCCGAGCCCCGGGCCCACATCTCGGAATTAGATAAATTTTACATCACTAGAAACCTCGTCCTCGCACGATTTTATACATACCAAAAACACCACAATCGGACCACAATTGCCTACCCAAATTGCCAAAAGAATTTTCAAATCCTCCACCCATTCTTCCCAACCTTTTCCTACTTTAATCCTTCAATTTACAAGCCTAATCCGAATAAAATAGCATAGAAACGACTTTAATAACCTGGGAACTTACCTCCACTGAAGACCCACGAATTCTCTCTTCAAATTGCCTTCAAATGAGCTCCAACTGCATGCAACAATGGTGAAATGAATAAAATTTCACGGAGGCCTCTTTTATATTGTTCTGCCCAGCAATTCCGCACCTACGGACTCACCTGCGGTCCCAGGTGCGCACCTGCACAATCCCACTAACGGACCAATTTTTGCACCTACGGCCACTTCTTCGCACCTACGACTTCGCAGGTGCGACCAACTCTTTGCACCTGCGGATTTCCCCTACCTAGCCTCCTTTTGCACCTGCGCATGGCCTTTCGCACATGCGACGTTGCACCTGCAGCTACCCATCCGCAGGTGCGGCCAACACCAGAAACTTACACCAACAACCATTTCCTGCAATTTTCCAAGTTCAAAACTCCGCCAACCACCCGAAATCAATCCCAAGCCCCTCGGGGACCCAACCAAACATTCCACCACACCCCATAGCATTATTCCAACTTAGTCGAGCATTCAAAACACCAAAATTACATCAAATTCAAGCCTATGAGCTTTAAAATTTCCAAATTTCGCCAACTACACCGAAACCAACCAAAACACCTCCGATTGACCAGAAATTTTGCACACATACCCAAAATGACATTACGAACCTGTTCCAACTTTCGGAATCCCGTTCCGACCCTGATAGCCTATTTTCCACTGCCAACCGGAAATCGCCAAAAACTAACTTTCGCTAATTCAAGCCTAATTCTACGCCGGACATCAAAACTTCATTCCGAACACACTCTTAAGTCCCAAATCACCTAATGAAGCAATCTGGTCCATAAAATATGCATTCCGAGGTCGTTCACCAATAAGTCAAGTCTTAGTTGACTTTCTCAACTTTTAGGCTACTTTAGGAGACTAAATGCCTCAATTCTAACCATGACCACTCCGGACCCAAACCAACTGACCCGACACAATATAAACAGGCTAGCAATATATGACAAATACAAAAATGGGGTAAACGGGGTAAATCTCATGGAACGACCGGCCGGGTCGTTACAGAAAGTCATTTTTGCAAACAAAGGCCTTCTTCATATAATATGACATCTAAATGTGACACTTTCACGGCAAAATACCGGGAATTTTTTATACTAAAGTCCCCCAGGAAACTAAGCCAATGATCGATTGTCCCTGCCCATTCTAACGGGGCATTCTATTCCTTCAAGTCCCACGACTCTAAATGTGCCTATTCCTTCGACACCTTTCCATGGAAACAGGGGGAAATGGCTTATTCTGCATCAACCTAAGCCCGCTTATTCCGACTAAGTGATCCATTGGCGAAAAGAGGGCCTTCCTCCTTCTTGCTTGAAGCTTTGTCAAAGAAGCATTATATTCCAAAAAGGCTTAGGGCTAGGCTAAACCTCCCTCAAAGACATGAAGCCCCAGGGCTCTTATTCCAAGAACTGGTGATATTCCCTTAACTAAAGATTCAATAGCACCGGTTATGAACCCTAAAAACAACAAGAAAAAGAGCACTGTATACTCAGACTGTCACACCGGCAACGAGAGCAGTAAGAGCAGATACTGGAACAGAACTAGCAGCAGATAGGCATTCAATTAGCTTGAAAACAGACTCATACTTAGAAATCAGATGCTTCCTTAACAACTATCTTTAGAATGTCTTATCTCTCTCTTCAATGCTTTAAAACAAGCTATAAGGCTTCTCTTAAAGTAGAAAAATAGGAGTTATAGTATTTTCAGCTATTCGATTCGGATGAGTGCCCTCACTTCCTTTCCTTACTACGATATGCCCAAAAAAAAAGTGCAACATATCAAAGAGCGATGACATAGATTATCTGTGACCTCCTACATAACATATGCGAGCCTTACGTGGAATATTTGGTAGTATTTTCAAAATAAAGAACCGACCACATCGAAAATTTACGCAAGGTCTTCGAAAGGTTAAGAAAACATCAATTGAAGATGAAACCGAAAAAATGTGCATTCGGGATCGGGCAGAGGCCTTAAATCAGTAGGGAAATAACATAACTATTATTGACCTGACCCATAATACATTACTTAAGCCTACTTTTTCTTCAAGATACGAAACGAGTAGCCGAAAATGGCTGTCCCTATTGTATTTTAGATGGAGTCATCTACAGGGCTAAGAATCTTACCTTTACTTAGAGAGGGGTAGCGGTACCATGCTCTTCCGTGCTCGTAGGTTGACTCACCTATGCATCCCGACTAAGGTCTCACAAACGTGCACTTCCCTTATGCATACAACCTCTTCACTAATGTGAATAGGTTATACAGAAGGATAGGTTGTCTATATACTCTTATGTGCCTTCCTTCTTCAAATCTTTTGGTATGTATTGCCCCCTCACTATAGATCAGATACACCAGACAATAAACTCAATTCCGCACTACTGTTGAGTCGTCGGACTTATCCACCAAGGAATTTATGGAATTTCTGTGGATTCCGTTGGGGGAAATCTACCAAAGCTCATCTGACTAGGTCTTGCCGGTATCAACAACGAGGAAGAAACAACCAAATGGAAACAACAACTAACTATGGCTCTTGGCCCAGACAACGTCCTAGGCATAGGGGAGATCGGAGCAACAGGGAACGCCTAGACAACGTTTTCTTCCCGAGATGCAGTAAGTAGATCGAGAGGTCGTTCCGCCCTTTGTCCCCGAATATGGGGAATATGTTCTCATAAAATCTTGCTCCAATCTGACCTGGCTGGCGAGCGATCCCAGTTTGTGACAGAGAACAAGACAGCAAGCGAGCGCACTTTTGTTTACTTCTTCTCCACCAAACACGAAAGTGTAAGGATAACTATAGGTTGGTGGCTACCTAAGGAAACTCCAATTCGATAAACCCCCCCGGCTGAGAGGCATCTACCTCATCCCA
>ML364131.1:0-97500 GCA_005239505.1 Nicotiana paniculata | reverse complement strand
AACTCGAACTATGTATGATTATGTTAAAAATTAATACGTATAAATATAATAAGATTACACCAATTCTGAGTCCGTTGTCTTTAAATTTTAAATTCGCCTATGTGTCTAACATGAATTCAACTAAATTGATAAAGATGTTTACCCGCAAAACGGCACAGTTGAATTTATACGTGATTTGTAGACAAGTGAATTAATTTGATCCTAAAATAATAGACGAATAAGACAAAAATATAAAATTTAGCCTTGAAATTGAAATGAAAGGCGGATATCTTGATCCCGGACGCAGAGCTATCAAGGCAGTAAGAATAGTATAATTAAGCAAGAAAGTAAAACGTTATCGAGCTTTTCGATAGAATATAGTGTATGCTTGTCAGAAAATTTGTGTTGTCCCTTACAATGATAATAAAGTTCACTATTTATAGTTACACCTAGGAAATTCCTAGGATCAAGCCCTTCTTCAATGACAATTGTGAGGGCTATTGAAAAATGTGTAACGGCAAACAGTGAATGCAATATTCCTTGTAACGAATCGTGTACTTAATGTTGTAGAATATTCCTTATTAAATGCTACCAAATGACAGACATTTATCTCAACTTTATGAGTATCATTCTCTCTGGTAACAGACGGGATCATTGCCTCCGAAATCCAGCTGCACCTAGGGAATTCCTAGGATCAAGCGCTTCTTCAATGACAATTGTGAGGGCCATTGAAAATTGTGTACCGACAGGCAGTGAATATCGTATTCCTTGTAACGAACCGCGTACTTAATGTTATAGAATATTCCTTATTAAATGCTATTAGGTGGCAGACGTTTATCTCACCTTTATGGGTTTCATTCTCTCCGGTAACAGACGGGATCGTTGCCTCCGGATCCAGCTACCTTCTATCTTCGGCTCCACGTGTCACTCACTCATGCGATCATTTAGGACCCGTTTGGCTATAGATTTTGCCAAAATAAATTTGGGTTTTATTTGGCAAGCACATGTTTGGCCATAGATTTTGCTTACATTTTGACAAAATTCCAAATCCCAAAACCAGCTCAATAGCTGGGTTTGGGACAAAATATCACTATTAGATATTTTAAAATTTGCCCCAAACTTTTATATTTTATAAAAGAGCTCACCATTTATTATTTTGTAATAATGTTGTTTCGTCTTTTTGATCATCTGATAGTGTATCATGTAGTTCATTACAAAAATGATAATTTTGTACCAAATTTATTTATGTTCAAGACTATAGTTTGCGATAATATAATGAATGTTATTGATAATGGTATTGTTAGGTATTTGTGATAGTTTTTAGAACTTGTGGGTATAAGTCATGTTTCATGTTTTTTCAAAATAAATTTGGGAAATATATTTTGAAAACTAACGTCCAAACACATTTTAATCTTCAAACCAAATTTCACCCAAATCAGATTTTTTTAAACAAATTTAAGAATCTATGGTGAAACGCTAGTTTAATATAAACACATTTTACCGTGTACAAAAGGGTTTGATTCCCTTTCTGGGGTCTGGCTATGGTTAGTTTTGCATTAAATTTCTGGGCTGTCCTATGCCTATCCATCTCCCCTTCTCTGCCTCTCTCTGTGCTTCTTTCATTTACGTGCAGTGAATTTATTTATGTATGAGAGAGATAAAATTAAAGAGAGATTCCCTTTCCCTCTTCTCATTTATGATTCCCCCTTATAATTACTCGGTTGGTAGCACTGCAAGTATCACCATCATGGGCATCCTTTCTTTCTTTTCCTCCGATTATTTTTTGAATTGTTTGTGTTAGTACTATTATGTTGCCTCTTTATGTAGTAAATCAAGCTAATTTTACCCTTTGTACCATCCTATCTTTTAAAGACAGTTATGCCCTTTTTACTACTCTTTTGTTTTTTTTCATTTGAGGGACGGGCTATATTTCTCAACCAATCTCTACATCAATAGGTTTAGGGGTCCATTTATGTCAAACCAGGCTATATCGAATCTCTAGACTACAAGCACTTTAAATTTAGTTGAAACTACGCATTCAACACAGAGTTCCAATGTGAATATAAGCAAAGTCTCTCAAGCCTCATATATCATAAATAAGAGAGAATCAAAGATAGTTATTCTGAAATATTTCAAATTTTACTTCGACAGTTCAACTACCAACCCAATTAGTTTTGTTTTACGCATGAAGTATCCATGCACTTCGTTAAAAGTAAAATAGTTACGTAGTAATAAATGTACACCGAAATGTAAATGAATGATAGTATAACGTGTATCCACTACTCCTTTTATGGGTTCAAGTAGAGATTGGTTGTGTCAAAAGGTTATGAATCAATTTACGGGATGCTAATGTCTTGATTTAATTTCGAATTAATGTTTGGATAAAAAAAAATTCTGGCATCCTCATCCCATTCCGAGGACTCACAAAAATAGCCTAGATGGTGCCACAACCCCCTAGACGTAAAATAATTTGTTTAACTACTTCAACAAATCTGCGAATAAGATAATGTATGTACATCAGTTTTCACAACTCCTTTATAGCAAGAAACGATGGTTTAAAAAACATAAATGATAGTACATATAATCGTTCATAAAGAGTTGAATTACTAGCTTGTAAATAAGGAGAAGTGTCAAGAAATATAAATTAAGTTGGAGTAAAGGATATGGACTGTGTTTCTGTAGTGAGAGAGAGAACCGAAGGAGATGGGTAAGAGGCAAGGGGAGTAGGGAGGGAGGGAGGGAGGGGGTGGGTAAGGCAGAATAATGGAGTTAAATGCACTGGCCCGTCCTTGTGCTTTGGTAGTCGCGGTTTTAAATGCAGTCTACAGAGAACCATTTAACCATTCTCTACTCTTCTCTTTGTGCCCATCCTTAAATTCCCCCCCAGACATTCCCAACCCTCTCCTCGCTCTTCTCCCACTCCTCTTCTTCATTATTCTTCCCCTTTCATCCTCTTTGCTTTTCTGCCTTGTGGTATTGTTCACACCTCTTTAGGGTTTTTGCAACAGAACAATAACAATTACGTCTCAGTCCCAAGTATTCCAAATAAATGAATTCTCTCCCTCCAAAGCTGTAGCTTATTATTAGGGTTAGCTCTCTTGGTTGTCGTTCCACTGTACAACATTTCATCTCTTTGTTCATCTGCCTTGTAGTAAAAATCACTCTGCTTTAGGGTTTTCTACCACATAAGAGATGCTTAAGTTAAAGGCCTCTTTCTGGCAGATAATCATATACTTTTCCTATGAAACAGTAAACTCAGATATTGGCTTGGTTCACTCAGACAACAAGATGAAACTATTTGGATAATGAATGGTGGAGTTTTGGTTTGATTGAGCCGTGCCAATATCTCAGTTTCTCTTTCACCATAGCCATGTCTGCATAATTTAAATTTTAGTCGGAGTAAAATATAGCTTCTGCCCTCCGAATGTGTGAAGACAATACCTTCTAGGGTTTGTAAAAGTTCTTTCTTTTTTTTGAGGCTCATGTGTCTCTTTTTATTTCTTTTCACTATCTTTTCTTTTTGTTTAAAGTTAATTGAAGCTTTAACTGCTCTTTTTTGGCCTTCATATTAGGTTTAGTCTTTATCCTTTCTTTTCGTGTACTTTCTCCATTCACTTTTATTTGGCACGTTTTAATTTTTTACCCCTTTTAAGAAATAATAAATGAAGTGCATAATTTATCATGATACTCATATTAGTTGATGCATATTTTTATTGAATTTAAGAAAATAATTTGAAATGAGTAATAAATATTTTAGGTATAACAAGAAAAAAAATTGTATTTTATTGATATGCGTAAAGTGACAATAAAAAATTATTTTAAGTATACATGTCAAGTAAAGTGAACAGAGGAAGTATGTCTGTCGCTTATTTATTTTTTTAAATTTGTATATGTAATATCCAGACTTGCATTGGGCTATAATAAAAAATGAGATAAATAAGTGAATATTGGTATTTTTATCGTCCATGCTTTAAGTGCACAAGCTAAGCTAATACAGGATCTCTTTTTATTTCGTTGCCTTTTGTTTTTCCTCTAAACTGATGGATTTGTACCATAGTGTGAGAGTGAAGTACTAGATGATAATTGATAAACTTTTCTAGAGTTATATATAGTGACTACCATACTAATTAGACTTCTGGATTCCGTTCCCTTTTGCTTGCTGAAAATTAAAAGTTAACATGCTGAAAATCATGAAATTATTTCTCAAATCTCATCTAGGAATAAGATAAGAAGGA
This sequence comes from Nicotiana paniculata, assembly GCA_005239505.1. NCBI lineage: Eukaryota > Viridiplantae > Streptophyta > Magnoliopsida > Solanales > Solanaceae > Nicotiana > Nicotiana paniculata. Next base: position 93,286 of record ML364131.1, on the reverse strand, counting down.
TGAGTTGTATTCAGTTAACTTTTTCATTTATATAGCAAATTGGTATTATTCTATCGGTTTAGGTAGATTCATTACTTTCCTTGGCTTAATATATATGTCTCCTTACTTGTATGAGTATCTTTCTCTAAAAAGGGAAAATCGAAAAAAAGAAAAGAAAATCTATCTATCTTGCTTTCCGCATTTGATTTTTTAATATGAAAAATAAAATAAAATGCTCAAAAGTTTGTGAATATTTTACTAGTTGTCTTATATCATTGCTCAAAAGGTGTAAAAAAATGTTTGAAGAGGAAAATTGCGTAGTACTTCTCTGTAAATTACATGATTATTCTTTCTCGAGCGTATTTGTTTTTTTTCCATTTATATGGGAATGATTTGGCACAAAAATGGGTCATCATTTAGCCAATTTTAATTTGCGTTTGCTGGTGAGAACTTGCTTATCGAGTTCTTCTATGCATAAAGTATGTGAGATAATGGAAATATAAATACTTAGTTCTTTGTTTGTTAATAGTGTATACAAAGAAATCATGGCTTTGTTTTGTTGCAAGTTGCTTCTCGTCGCATCATCTTTCTGGTCACAATCACAGTCGTTATTCGAGATGACTAGGTTCCTTGTCTTTATTCTCATGAAATACTAGTACATAATAATCATTATTGGTTTTGTGTGACTTAGCAAATTTAGAGAAGAATGCAATGATCGAGATGCTCTCTTTAGTTTTTTCAGCAGATGATGATCCGTTGAATACAGAGTTATATAACATGGAGAATATAAAGTTGTTTTCTCATATTGAAACCAATAGAAGATAGAGATAGATAAATAGTGTAAAAGAAAACTGTTCTTTCTTTTCAGCATATTGAATGCATAAATTTAAAAATTTTACGGGAATTATAAATTATTATTAGTTTTTTTTCTTCTTTGATTATCATGTTTTATTTGGATCACGTATGAATCAATGATCGTGATCCGTCTTGCCATTTGAAGGACTTATTCAAAACGGGATGGAGTCGAGGCAACTTAATATAAGCTTCAAATGGAGATATCAATAAGCAAGTCAACTAAAAAATGTATGTAGATGATTAATCTTTAATTTAAAGAAATTGCTGAAGACGATCGTATTGATGTTCATCACGATTCACGGTGGTGATAAGAATAAAAATGACTCAATGGGATACAGACATGAAACATCAAAACCCAACCTTTTTCACACAACTAAAAACAATTGAAATCTATCTATCTTTTCCTTTGTTTGAAAATGTCGAATGCTCTACACATTTAGATAATATGCTTTGATTAAGAATTTTCCAACTAAACTTCTTCCAGTTATAATCTCAGAAGAGGAACAAAAGATAGATTGAGGTATGAGGCTCAGATTTTCGACCATAATTAACTACGGTTGCAAATTTCCTTGCCTTGAGAGTTGAGAAGAAACAGCGCAAAATGGCATCTCTTAGGCATTATTCTTCAAACAGGCGATATAGCGTTGCTTCTCTTCGTAGGCTTTTTTTTACGATTTTTTAATAAGTTTTTAATAAAATAATTTAACTTTTTAAATTTGGGCTTCTATTTAAATTTGTCATTTTTGGCCAAACATTAAAAAATTTAGAGAATTTTTCACAAACTACTGTTGTTCGGTGGTTATTAGCTAGTTGTAGTTACCATTTATTATATTACTTCCTATAACTATGTTTTCAGATTTTTTAGAGTGTATTCGATGTATTTAAACTAATGTATTCATGAATACATTAGCATTTCTCGCGTGAAATAGAGGATTACAGCTAGACAAATTATTCTATTCGACTGTATTCACGGCGTAATACAAGGGATTACAGCTAGACAAATTATTTTATTCGACTGTATTCACGATATGTATTAGTGTTGTTTTTAAACGTAAAAGTGAATCAATTAACACAAATAGACTCTTAATATAACTCAACAAAATCAATTATAAATCTGAATACATAAATACATCTGCATGCATAAATAATATTAATTAAAAAAATATGAATACATTCATGGAATATAGCGAGACATTGAATACAATGAAATATATGGAATACAGCGAAATATATTGAAAGACAATGAATACAATGAAATACATAGAATACAGTGAGATATATTGAAATACAATGAAAAAAAAGGTAGCAGACTCTTCAACTTGCTCAGTCCCAAAACACCAAATACAACGAGATACATTGAAATGCAATGGAAAAAAAAAGTAACAGACTCTTCAAGTTGCTCAGCACCAAAACTACGTGGTCTTTGTTCAAGAATAATCCTAATGTCGTCTCGTCGATAGCAGATTTCGAACCTCCATTGTCAGCCCCAATTTACCCTATTTCAGATTTCGACACTGATATGAAACAAGTTAAATACTTACCACAACTATTTGTAGCAAAAAAACGATTATTTTCACTGATCGATGGAAGATGATTCAAAATCGTAACAAAGTTTATGGGAGAATCATTAGATGCTCATCAGGAGCAGTGGTATGATATCGATGAGCATTCTGGAATGACTACTAAGATTCGGATGCTCTCAAGTTGTGTTTATGTGTCAATTTGTCTATATGATGTCCTTTGCTTTTTCACCATTGTGTTACCTCATGCTAGATGATGTGTTTTCTGGGGAAGATAGTGGCGTATATCAAATTAGAGAGAGAACGTGGAGACAGTAGTTTACATCAAATACGATAATTATGTGAGAGAAAAATCTAAAAAGGAGAGAAAAAAATAATTAGCGTATATAGTGGCTTAATGGTAGGAGTTAACCATAAATAGATATTTTACTATAAACATTAAAAGGTAGCTATATAATATAACTTTTTAAAATAGTATTTATTTAAAATGAATAAGGTGTTAAATTTTGCTATAGGAGGTAAAAATTCCAAAAAATATATGTACAATCGCTCGTTCTTTTTGGACTATAAGAACAAGGCCTCTATTTCATATTCTACCTATCTATCCGCTATGGCTAACAAGGAAATCTATCTAAACTATTTAGTATTTTTCTCCATCTACTTTGTTGTTTCGCTCTAATGTGTAGTTGGAGTACAATCTCCTTGGTGTGTTGTTGCTTCTGTTGGAATCTTCGAGCATCGCGTTCCCCCCAAATGTCATAAATTGTTGCGGCAAAGGGCCAACCCAACACAATACAAAAAAATAGCCTATTTGCGGAGGTTATTTTTATGTTTTGCGGCGGTCAACATGACTCAACAACCCCCAATAATTGATGTTGCCGCGATCTCCAAAACCCCGATGGTAAGGTTCGCCGCTATCATTTTGTGGCAGTTTTTTACATCCCGCCATAACCATTTAACTGAAGTTATTTGCCAGCGGTTTAACCCTCACAAATCAACATTTTAACCAATTTAGCAACATATAAAAAATATAAAACAGGGGTTGAAACCCCGCTACATAATTTATTTTGCGACAATTTCAACCTCCGCAATATATTTTAGAAATATAATATATTCTTTTTCGCATCAGCTTTAACCCCTTCAGTTTATTTATTTAGTGACAATTTTAACCTGCTCTATTTATTAAAGACCTTCTTTTTTTTTGGCAATAGTGGGGCTACCTGTATGTTTGATACAATATTTCAATTATATTAATAAATTTTAAGATGCATTAACATAGTAACGGTACTTATACAATTTTACAAACCTTCTTCGTCCCTTTACTCCTTCCAAAATTGGGAAGTAAAGACTAGAAGACAACACTATAAAAAGTCAATAATCAGTCATAAATCTTGATCCAGTTCTTAATAGATTTTCCAACATAGGACTACTATGCCAAATTAGTTACACCCAAGGGCAAGGCAGACAAACAAAACAAGCATAACCACAACAAATATGGTAATTGTGACTTGAACTTCCATTTGGCAAGTCTAAATTAGGAATTCTTTCAAGGGCTTACAAAACTAGCCAACCAACATATCAACTCACATATCATCCTTGAAAATTGAAAAGAACCCGTGAGGAGAGTGGTGGACACAGCAGTAAACATTAATGGAGTACTAGATTAGATCTTCAAAGATTGACTAGACAAAAAGGGATCCTCAAATCCTCGATCTCTAATAGACAGATGATTTAGACAAAACATCTAGTTCAACCATTCAATTACAGTATCATACTTAATTATCTAATACATTTGCAAGAAAACCCTATGATTTTCATTAAGATTACTATCACCAGATGATCTTCTTACGCACATAGGTGAAATGGACTCGCTAGCTGCATCACTTGGCTGCAAAGAAATAAAAGGCATTAGTGTTTATTTTTAGTTTTTCAAATTAAAAAATTTCATATAGCTAGATTTTATTTACCGCTGCAGGAGGAGAAAAAACAAAGATCCTAGCAAATTGGTTAGGTATTGTCCCATTTTTCATAATCATATATGCCTTGAAAGCATTTATCATTTGTGGTGTGCAGTCATCATTTGAGCATAGTTCTCTTGGTTTTGATTGTAAGCATTCAAAATCTGATTGTATTTCTCTTCGCATTGGGATGAACATGAACCATTATCACAATTGAAAGTATTTATACCTCCAAAACGACATCTTGTTTGTCTAAAAACTTTACTCGAGATAGCTCCTAACTCCAAGCACCTTACCTTTCCAGAATGCTCTTTTCCTAGCACCTTATCGACGACATCATTTGGTGAAACTTCAGACTCATCTGTGACGCTTTCACTTGACTTACAAATAGCTTATTTTTTTCCTAAATATAATATACACAAAATTCATTGTCATAACTTCAATTAGTAATTGACAACATAAAAAAAATAAAAGATACGCTTGTAGAACGCAATTGTATAAGGATAGCTATTTTGAACTCATAACAAAATTTATAGTATCAACCGGAAAGATCTGTAACACATTACCCCATTACAAGCTTGTATTCTTTCTGAGTAACTTTTACTCCTGGATGATGAACTCCAGGTTTGTACATTATGTCATCGTTTTATTAAAAATAAAAAGAAAAGAGAACTGGGCCATAACAATTGGAGTAATAAGAGAACTGAAGAAACAATTATGTGAAAAGAATGTCATTTGGGGAAGAAAACATACAAATGAGTAGTAAATTATGGTTTAAAATAAAAAGGATGGGGAAAACAGAGAATATTCAGATATAAATTCAACAATTGTCTGCCTCGTATAATGTTTTATTAATAAGTAATCCAAGAAAAACAAAAATATATTATAGCACTTTTAAAGACATTTTGAGGTTTTTGTGTTATAAGTTATAATCACATGAAGCCAAGATCTCCCTCAACTGGCTGGAGAATCTGTAACTAGCCCTTGTTTCAGAAAAGAAATAGATTTCATCACAAATGAACATAGATAGAGGACAACGGAAATGAGCAAGTGTTCGTCCTCATCTCGTCCTTGAAGGAAGTACAAAGAATAGATCTTTCTGCTCTTGCAGGAAGGGACAATAGCCTCGCTGCTAAGAGCACAGCTCAAAGAAATGAGCGACTCTTGGACAGGTATATATCGACAATTATTTGAGAAAAGAAGCTCCTCTTCAGTTGTTAAATTGGTGTATGTTCACCTACAACCATGTGCTCTGTTTTTGTTAAATATTTCTGTATCAATTATAAATGAAAAGTACAACAACCTAGGGAAATGACTCATCACAAAAGATTCAGACAATGTATACAATAATGATGCACCAGAACCTAGCTTCTCATGCAAATGAACTTCAGAATCTAACTGAATAAATAAAGGAGGTCTACTCAGTTAATAAATAAAGCATGAGTTTTTGGCCATACTAAAAGGGAATAAGTAGCATTCTGATAAATCAGTGTTCTTGCAATACCGAACCACTTGCCACACTTCTTAAAGTTTCAGTGTTTCCACCAAACATACCCACAAAATTCAAAGAAGTTATCTATTAGAGAACTAAGAATGAGCATTTCTGTCGTTACTCAAGGAATAACAGATCTAATAATGATGCATATGAGAAAAACTTCAAATGCTACTGTCTTTACCGTTTAGGTATCTTGTATTAAATAGCTAGAAATAACAATATGAAGACTCGCTTGTAAAAGAAAATCATCATATGAATACTAAAATCATAGTAACAGTTAGGTTGAATAACACGCTGGGCTTAAAAAACCAGAGAATCAGCTATAGAAGATGCAAACTGAAAGGCTTTTGTATGGATGGGGTCTTTATGCCTTCTCTGCCTTAGTTTCCACATTATACTTTCTAGTGATCTAACACAACACATGAAACTTTTAACATGTCAAAACTGCACATATTTCTCTTGCCGCTTCATTAACATATGAGCCATATTCCTTCTTATGAGTAGCAAGATAGAGTTGCGCTCGTCGAGGATTTTGTCCAGATTCAGCCATCTATAAATTAAAATTCAAGTCAATAAACTTAACTAAATAGGAATAGTTTGCAAGTTTAATTCAAGTAAACATATTGAATTAGCATTTATCACCATTTCAGCTCTTCTTCTGGAGTTTGGTTTGGAGCCACCAGGTGTGCAACAGTTTGTTTCTTCCGAATTTCAACATTTTTTTTACTCATTTCTTTATAAGAATACACATAAAACTCAAATATACAAATAAAAAAGTATATAATTACACATATCAATTAAGCATTCAAGTAAATACCATTGTCTTTTCATTAAAACGGTAAGCAACATAAGAAGTCCATTGATCCCGTGGAATCCCTGCTGGAACTTCATCCATAATCTCTGGCTTTGGTCTTAAGTGGATCAGAGAACTCATACCACAACCTTTGCCTACCTGCACTCCACTTCTTTATATTCTCGTGCATTTAACTCATTTGTCCTAAAATAAAATCGCGGCTACAGGAATAAAACTTCTGTTAGCTAATCAATGCAAATAAACAGTCTAAAGATATAAAACAAAGATACAACAATAAGAAAATAGAGCTTATACCTTTATAATTCGATCAAAGCAACCATTGAAGTATGACTTGGGTAAATCTGTCCATTCGTCGAAGTGAATTGGAAATAAGGAGCAGTCAGTTGCTAAAATTTCACAAAAGCCTGCAAGAACACCTTGCCCTTCTCCAATTGGTTGATCCATATTATCAAATTCAACCACAATACAGTTTTCACCAGATAAATACATCACATCCTTAACCTTTACTTTGAGTTTCTTACTAGCTCCTTGTGAATTTTCAAAAAATAAACACAAAGTTAAAAAGAATTGAACTAACTTTTGTAAAAATAAACACCAAGTTAAAATAAATTCAATATTGCATGCAACATTCTGGTCCTATTTTAGAGGTTTTACTTCTTCCTGTTCTGTAAAAGTTGTAAATAGTCAACTACATAAATTGTTAATGAGATTTATGAGAATTAACTCCTTGTAAAGGAGATGGGATCTAAGATCTTTAAACAATAATCGACGAGCCCTTGATTGACCAGGCGTTATCTTTTAAATGACTTGATTCTAAAAAATAAAGTTCTCAGGATGAAAAATTACATGCTTCAGCCAAAAAAAAGGTAAGACATGCAATCTCTACATATGCTAACTACATTGCATATTATCAAAAATCAGAAGCACTTCACTGGAGACAGTTCTCATCTTTGATCTCATTCTATTAGAACCATTCTCATCACAAAAATCTTCATCATCATATTCATTTGAACTAATATTCTGATTCAAACAAGTTATCTAAGACTTTCATAATCATCGTCTTCAACCTCATCAATATTTGAAGGATGCAAATCACTTTTGTTGTTGAAAGAGTCATTCATATCAACCTTGATTCAAAGTTCAAGCCAATTTCGCCAGCAGAAAATTTATCCAAGTGATTTCAAATTTAAGTGCAAAAACTTATTTGGTGCACTGGCAGTAGGTACATACCTAGGCAGATTTTACTGTTCAAATAAAGTAGAAATAGAGTAGAATTTGCTGCTGAACAGTGTGCAAAATACAGAAGTAGTGCAGACAAATTCAGCTGAAAATAGTCAACCAAAAAGATGCAGAAATAGCTGAAACAGAGCAGATTTTCTCAGCTCCAACTATGCAGAATTGCAGCAGAATCTGTCGAGATTTGCTGTAAAAAATTCTGCAGAAACTAAAGAAACACAGTTGATGTTTGCAACTTACTTTTGCTAAGATATCAGTTTTAATTCAACTCAAACACAATCTCAAATCTCAGACCCAATCTCAACCAATGATCAAATTTTTTCAACTTCAAACTACTGAATTCCCAGCTCAATTGTCGTCCAAAGCTAACAGTAAACTAGTGGAGAACTGACCAAAGCTATATTATAAAAAAAAACTAGTCTTTTTCATAATATTTAGCATTAAGGCAATTAGATTGTAACGCTTGAATAAATCAAGAAAAGAATTACCTATTGCATCAACTGTCCAATGTGGCGGAGACTCACGTCCAGGACGCTTTTTGGATTGTGTCGGCTGTGATCCTGCCTGTACTGAAGGATTCAATTGTGATGTGGCTTGAACTGAATGAGCCGACTGTGCTGCAGCCTGAACTGACGGGGGCGGCTATGATGTGGCACGAACTGAAGGGGTCGGCAGTGATGTTCTCTAAACTGATGCAGTCTGATGTGCTGTGGCTTGGACCGAATGTGCCGGTCGTGATGTCGGTTGAAAAAAGGATACCAACTGCGGAGTATCATCACGATGTGAAGGTGTTGATTCAGTTGTTGATAAAGGCTGTGCTACACCTTGTGAAGTAGGAGCTGGCTGAACTGACTTTTGCAAGTTCTGATAACGCTTGGCCCTTGGCATATCTGCAATCAATAAAATAAACTACATGAAACTATATACCAAAATGGTGAAAGATTGAACAATCTTATTACAAAATTTGCTGTAAAAAAAGTCATGCAATCACCTTGTTAGTTGCTACGAGGAAACAATTAAATAATCTAATTACTTGCAATCTCGATCGCACCTTGCAATAGTTTCTATACTATAATGCTTTATACTTGAAGAAACTAAGGCTTACTGGAGGAATGTAAAAGATATATTCATCTTCAGAAAAAGACAAGTTTTAAACTTGAAAAAAACACTTGTCACAAGTATTGAAAATTAACATAAAGTACTTTGAAAATTATCTTTCTCGCTCATAAAATATCCTAATTCCTAGTCAGACATATGCTCCTCTATTGTAATTTGGATATTCTCATAATTAATATCAAAACATTGCTCCAATTCTTGTTGTTGGTATGGCTCATTCTCGTAAATTTCTTCTCCATCAACATCTCCCATGTCAAACAAATCTCTTGTCTTTAGATGTACAACAACACTCCATTCTTTATCAGTTTCATCATCAACATAATAGACCATATTTGCTTGAGATGCTTCAATATAAGGATCATGGTCCTGACGATCACCCGTGTGAATCAATCTAGAAAAATTGACACAATTAAATTTCTAAACATCTCTTTTGAACCCTCTATCCCGAGTAGTGTCAGCCCACTGGCATTTGAAGAGCACAACCGTAAATCGTCCATAATAATTAAGCGCAATTATATCTTCCAACTTCCCATAATATGGCAACTCTGCTTGCCTTGCATTTCTATCAGCATTAGATGCAATACAAGAGGTGCCAGAGGTAAAAAAAACTCCACTATTTTGAGTCTTCAATCCGTATTCTCTAGACACAGTACAAAACTTGAATCCATTAATGTTATATGCCGTAAACCTTCTTGCATCTGGCATTGGACCTCGTGCTAAGAACTCCAAATCAGTAGATATTGTGTTTGCTATATCTGGATTCATGATTTGAACAAACAAAATTATTTTTGTTAAATAATCTAAATTAATACAACTTATGTATAGACAAATATTAGCAATACTATTCACTCACTCGTTTTGGAAACCAATCAGGAAACTCTTTACTAACTCTTCTCTCTACCTATGTTGCAGAAGGTCTTCGACCTCTTGAATTCCTTTTAATGTGATTCCTAAATTCACTATAGAGGAATCATCTATATTAATTTAATCATTTCACTTTAAATTTTTTGTTAAAAAATTAATTACAATAAACTTCTTACTCAATAAATGGCTTCACTGTTGCGCGATAAGTAACACATATCGATGAGCTTGAGTCTTCTCCAAAAGAGACAAGGGAAATATTGTGGAGCCTCCAACAGGTTTACCTTGTTGAGGAAACAAAGATGATACTTCAGAAGCCTTATTATGATTTAGCTCATCGTTTACACGTTTAGGCCTATTTATCCTTGACTCGATACCCTCAAAATAACGAGAACAGAGAGTCAGAGCTTCTTCAACAGTGTAACCTTCAGCAATGGAACCTTCTGGTTGTGCTTTGTTCCCCACAAGAGACTTGAAATGACCTAATAATCTATAACGGAAATGGCATGGTATTAGAACAAGCATTCAGTTTGATTTAAAGAATGCTATGAAATAATAATGTTTTACCTTTCAACAAAATACATCCATCGATAATGTACCAGACCACCTTGTATCACTTCATCTACTAGATGGATAGTTAAATGAACCATGACACTGAAGAAAGATAAGAGGGAACAAAATCTCCAAGTGACAAAGTGTGACTACAATCCGATCTTGTAGCTTCTCTAGGTCAGATAGGCTCAAGCTTTTCAAATAAAGATTTCTAAAAAGGGAAGAAAGCTCTATCAAGACTGCAACAACCTCATTCGGAAGCACATTTCGAATGGCGACATGTAACAGTTGTTCCATGATGATGTGACAATCATGACTTATTAATATATTCTGATCTAGATCAATACAATGAGAGATATTACTTGAGTAACCATCCGGCACTGAAATATTCTTTAATGTTTTTAGGAAGGCGACTCTGTTCTCTTTTGAAATTGCAAATGCAGCAAGACGAAAATTATCATTCTCGTCTGGCCAAAGATCATGCCTTACACCCATATCTTTTAGATCTTTTCGAGCCTTAACATGATCCTTTGATTTGTCTTTATCCATTAGCAAAGAGTATATAATATTGTCAAACACATTCTTCTCGATGTGCATGACGTCCAAATTATGGCACAACGAGTTGAATTCCCAATATGGAAGATTGAAGAATATGCTTTTCTTTCTCCACTGCTGGGTTGCACCTTCCCCATTTTTTCTTTGGCTATTTCTTTTCTTTCTAGCCTTCCAAATGTAACATCGATTTCTTTCACTTGTTGCAAAATGTCTGACCCCGATAACTTTCTTGGCGGGTTCCTCTCCTCACATCTCCATATAAAAGATGCCTCGTCAATCTAAATTTGTGATTTCTTGCCAAAAATCGACGATGACCAATAAAGAACCATTTTCTACTGTGAGGAAGTCGACAAGGTTCTGAGTCAAAATTACAAGAGGGGCATGCCAAACCAGTATGTGTGTTCCAACCAGATAAGATATCAAGTCCAGGAAAATCACTAACTATCCACATAAGAGCTGCTCGCATTCTGAACATTTCATTCTTTGATGAATCACAAGTTTCCCCACCTTCATACCATAACTCATTCAACTCCTTAATAAGGGGTTGTAAGTATACATCTGTATTATTACCCGTCGTACGTGGACCTGGAATGATCATTGAGAGGATGAAATTTGGTTGCTTCATGCACAACCAAGGTGGAAGATTATATGGAACCAAAACCACAGGCCAAATACTATAATTAGTACTCATTGTTCCAATAGGATTGAAACCATCACTAACTAGGCCTAATCGAACATCTCTAGGATGCCTCATTATTCCATCTTTGTTACTATCCTCCGCATGCCATCTCATATGCTCTGCAGTCTTAGAACATATGAATAATCTCTGCAACCTTGATTTTAGTGGAAAGTAATACAAAATTTTTGCAGGCTTTTTTTCTTCTTACCTGTAGCATGAACGCGATGATTGTTGCCCCTCTCATTAGGCTTCCATCTAGAAATGTGACAATACTTGCATGTTTCTTCATTAACATCGTCTCCCCAGTATAACATGGGGTCATTTGGACAAGCATCTGTGTTTTATATAATCAAGACAAAGCTTTTTGATGGTTTTCTTGGCTTCATAAAAAGAATCAGGGATACTTGCAAATTTAAATGCATCTCTCAATAGATCTAGTATCATAGTCATTCCCTTGTCACTTAACCCAGACTAACTCTTTATATAATATAGCTTTAACAAAAATTCTAGCTTTGAGTACTTGGACCCTTCATACAATTCTTGACTTCCATCTCTAAGCAACTCAAAAAAGTCTTTATTATTTGAAGCAGGCATATCATTTAACATTTTCTCTTCTCTCCCTGCTTTTGATGAACCTACATCAATGACTTCATGTCTTAAGCCCTGAAATGCTTCATTAATCAATAAGTCTACTGGATTTTCAGCAAGTAGTGTATCTTGAATGACCTCTATATTATTAAAGTTCTGCAACACATTTATTTCTCCATGAAAAACCCAAGTGACATAATCTTGAGAGAATGTCTTGAAGATTAAATGATCAAACACTATATCTCTAGTCAACCACTTCACAAAACCACATTTAGGACACGGACCTTTTATTCTATCTTTTATAGCTCCATTTTTAAATGCAAAATCTAGAAATTGATTCAAACCAAATAAATACCCAGTTGTGTTACTTGGCAATCTAATCTAAGATTTATCCATTGAAAAAGTATTTGGAAATATCTGAAACCTTTGAGAAATGTGGCTAATATCAGTAAGGACTCTTCTAATGAAGCGAGTTTGATATAACCTACAAAATTTTCATGAGGAACAATAAATTTAGTAACATGTCAATTTTATAAGATCAGAGACATACTTTACAATTTTATAAGCTAAATAAAAGGGAATGGTAAAGTTAGCTAATTATCTAACATGAACAATAATGAGCATCTATGGGTTGACTTTTCTTACTATTAGTCCCTAAATAGAGTATCTCTAGTGTTCAAATCAGATAAATAATTATTCAAACTAAATAAAGGGCAAGCATTATGTGATAGCAAGTTATCTCGATGTTTTATCCATAGACTGGATATCTAGATGAATTAAAATCCTACGGACATGGTATCTATGTGTTTGCGAACATCCTGGCAGTAATGTTATAGCCAACAAAGCAAATAAATATAACCTGCTATGCACTATTATCATTTCGAGAGTTACAAGTGAGATTTAAAGCTCTCTTACAGCTACACAAGTGGGACATGGTAATCTTAGTTTTAAAATGATAGAAATCTATAGAGTTTCAGAGAAATAAAAAGTAAAAACTTCTCCACAATACACAAAAGAAAAACAGAGACTACTACCACCAACAACAATGAAACTCCAACCATCAATCCAAGAATACAACCAAAAAAATATGGTTTTGTGCCTCCCCAGCCTGCTCTAGATGCTTCTACTCTGAGCGTGATGAAATACAATGTTCAATCTCTTTAAGCAAATCAAGAACATGTTTCTGTATTGAGGCCTAGAGGACATAATGACAGGAAGCCAGCACAAGGAAGTGCAGAAAGCAAAGCTCTTACAACCAGCATTACCAGGATTGCAGGTATTAGTGATAGAAAGCTTATCTCAGAGTCAACTCTTCAAGCTGAGGCTAGGGGCTTGACTAATGCAGATAGGCGTGTGCAGCCATCTAAGGGGAAGGGTTCTGATAGCAAGCAGTCCTCTGTGCTACCATCAACTCAGTCAGTTTCTAATGAGAAAAACTATGCTGGGGGCAGGGCTCAAGGCCTCGCATACGGCAACAAGGGTAAAAGATTCATGTATGTTGTAAAAGGTTCTGGATTGAGGTCATCTTTTCCAACTTCTGATGGTCCTTATTCTGAGTCAAGTAGATTTCAGAGGCGGCCTCGTTGAACAGTTCAGCGAACTGAGCAGCTAGCAGGCAATCATCCAACATGGTTTTTTCTAATGACCCTGGTCTTGGTGAAAAGGTAAATCGTGGTGGGAGATAACCTTCTAGCTTGCAGGGCTTTTTCTCTCACTTAAAAGCCAATCCATCTCGTATGGTTTGCGGTATTATTCATATACTCAAGTAAGGTAGAAGTATAGAATACAATAAGATAGATATCATTGGACCAAAACATTCGAAGTAAGTTTATTAAATCGCATAGAGGTTTTATTTCTATACTCAAGCTGACGATATGCTTTACGTTTTATAGTCATGCTTAAAGCTTAAAATCTGAAAAATAATTGACAAAAGTTCATCCTATAAGAAATAAGAAGATGACTGCCCAATACTATTATAATTACTGGAGTTTTGAAGTAGAGGAAAAAACCTTCTTCTTCTTCTTCTTCTATAACAAAAAAGGAGCAGAGAGAACCTAAATCAAATCAGATGCAAAAATTATTGTAATTGGAGCAGAGAAAACCTAAATCAAATCACGTGCAGAAACTGCTGAAATTCAGATATTAGGAGAACATAATCAAAACCCTAGAGGAATTAAAATCGGATATAAACAGATTAGGAAGGAGAGGGCAGAGAGCTCCAATTCGAGTTGTACCTTTTGTCATGATATTCAGCGACAAGCACGCTTCAATTCGAGTTGTAATTGCTGAAATTCACATTAAAATCACACAAAATATCAAACTTAGAGGAATTAAAATCGGATATCAACTATTTTTGCAATGCAAATCCCGCAAAATCGTTAGAGTGAACCCTAAATCTCGACAGATTCATTTGTGAACCTAGCACAAATTCTAGAGTGAAAGACAATGGAAGATTAAAGAGAGAAAGAGAACTTGCCATTTCAGGAGAGCGAAAGAATCTGAACCCTAAATCGTTAGAGTGAAGAGCGAGAAAGATGATATACCGAGGAGGGAAGACTAAAAATACTGGAAAAAAGAGGGAAAGATAAAAATAAAGGAAGGAAATATTCTATGGTCAGTGCCTTTCTTTTATGGCTAGCATAGATTTCTAAACGCTACAAATTGAGTTTCAGTGCGGAGTTTAATAAGANCCCCCCCCCCCCTAATTAGATATAATTTGGGGAGGTTAATAATAACCCCCATAATAAAATCGCCGCAAATAGATTATTTTTTTGTAGTGACACTTTTGATTGCACTCTATTGTTGTTTACTTTCCTGGTTATCTACTTAACTTCCTCCGTTCATGTTCCCAATTGCATGTGCTCTCCCATCCATTTCAGTAGCACATTCTAGATAGTAGCAGAGAATTTACAAGCAAAGATGAGGTGAGTTAAGTTTTCCTCTTCTCCCGAGTTACATAGTACACATTCCTTAGGAACATGTATCTTCCACCTTTTCTATCGATCAGCTGTAGCTAATCTTTGTTGTACTGTAAGGCAAGCAATGAACTGATGTCATGGTAGCATTGACTTCATGGTCAGACATTTCCATTCAACTTTCTGGTATTGCGGGGTGAGAGATAGGTATGTCTTCTTGATACTAAACTTCCCTCTTTGGACAAATTTCTGTAATTCATGTAGAGGGTCACCACCTAGCAACCACTGTCTAGCATCAATTATATTCCTTACAATCCAACATGCTTGTTGGGGAGTCTTCATAATACTCAGTTCTTTGCCTTTTATATAGAAGCTGTGGATCCACTTGACCTAAAGGGTATCTTTTTTCGGGACTACTGCCTAAAGCAGTTTTCATATAGCTGCCTTGTATTCCATGTGAAGAAATCAATTATGTTTAAAGTCCCGATAGATTTTGGCATACATAGTTTTTCCCAAGTCATTAATGCTCTTTTAGATGCTAGAGCATTTCCAATCCACAAGAAGGTTCTACAAACACTAGTGAATAGTTGTAACACTTTTTCTGGCACTAAGAATACATGAGCCGAGTAAGTTTACATTTCAAATAGAACACTCTTGATCAATTGCACTCTACCATTGTATGATAAAAATTTTGTTGTCCAGCACCTGATTCTAGCTGTCATTCTCTCTACTAGTGGAAGACATTGATGTATGTTGATCTTTCGAGAGGATAGAGGTACCCCAAGGTATTTGAATGGGATCTCCCCTAATGAGAATTGTGTCTCAAATAAAATTTGCTCCTTCAGTGCTTGAGAGACTCCAGTTATGTACAAGGAACTCTTTTCTTGATTGGCTTTAAGACCCGAGGCATCAGAGAAGTGATTGAATCCTTGAATCATCGATATTATAGAAATTTTATCTGCCATACATCACATTAACAAATCATCCGCAAAATAAATATGCACTAACTTCAGCTTACCGCATCTAGGGTGGTAATTTAAGTCAGGGTTGTGCCTCAATTAAAGATCTATTCAGATATTCCATTGTCAGCACAAACAAGTAAGGGGACCTTAGGTCCCCTTGTCTTAGTCCTTTCTTTGCCTTGAATTTAGGAGTAAGTCCCTCACTGATCATAATAGAGTTGTTCACCATGGAAACAACTCCACGATTAAGTTAATAAACTTTCCTAGAAAACCAAACTCCACCAGAATTGCTTTCAAAAATCCCCATTCAACAGAATCATATGCTTTCCTTATATCCACATTTACCAGACATCTTAGAGACAAACCTTTCTGGGAATATCCTTTGACATGTTCATATACCACTATGACATTATCTACGATATTCCTCCCTACTATGAAAGAAGATTGTGATGATCCAACCAAGTAGTCCACAACTACTTTGAGTCTAGTAGTAAGTACTTTTGCTATTATCTTGTAAAATATTGTACAACAGACAATTGGTCGGAATTCCTTCACAATGTAGGATTGGCTACTTTTGGAACCAATGTGATTGTATTACTATTGGTTTTTTTTAGTAGCCTGCTAGTTTTGAAAAATTACATTACTGTATGTGTTATATCATCCATTATAATGCTCCAATATTCGTTGAAGAATTCAACAATAAACCATCAATTCCCGGGGCTTTGTCATTAGGTAAATCTTTGAGGACCTAAGTGATCTCCTCATTGGTGACAGGATGCATAAGCTCCAACTGTTTTACTCTAGTAAGACAGGGTCCATCCTTTGCAATGTTGATGTCAATGCTTGGTAGTTCTGCAGTTGTAGTGCCCAGAAGCTCTTGGAAAAAATTGACAAACTCATTTTGCACTCTGTCAGGATCTGTTAGTGTCACACCTTGACTGTCACAAATAGTGGCAATGTTGTTCCTAGCTTGTCTTGCTTTAAGTTGTGCATAGAAGAACTTTGAATTGGAATCTCCTTGCATTAACCATGTAGTTCTAGATTTTTGTCTGAGTACCCTTTCATGAATATCTGACCATTTTTCGAGAGTTAATAGGACTTCCTTTTCAACCTTGATGAGGAGAGGATTATATAGATCAGCTTCTAGCTTCTCTTATACAGCTTGAAGCTTGTCATATAGTTGCTCTAATTTGTGGTCCAACTTGGAAATTTATCTATTCATTAGTGTCACAGCAGTTTCAAGGAATTTCAGCTTCTTGAATATTGCATACATAGTGTGATCAGATACCTGTTGTCTCCAAATAGACTGAGTGGTTGTTGCGAATGCTTCCTGTTTGAGCAGGACATTGAATAGTCTGAAAGGTCGAGACAGTGTATGTTTATTCACATTAGTAGATATTAGAATTGGGGAGTGATCAGAGCATCCTGGTTAGTGATACTATGCCACAAGGGAGTTGTATTTATTGAACCAGTTTGATTACCAAAGGCCTAATCTATGAGGCTGTAAATTCTATCTTCATGATCATGCTTGTTAGACTAGGAGTACTGGTACCCTCTTGTACAGATTTGACCAAGCCCTATATCTTCAACACAATCCTGTAAGTCTTGTATTTCTGCCTATTGTACAGGTGCCCCATTTATTATATCATTAGTTGTCAAAACTGTGTTCAAGTCTCCTAATAATATCCAAAGTTCAATCATGGTAGTATTGATCAACCTCAACTATTTCTAGATTTCCTTACTACCTGACACTGCGTTGAAACCATATAAAAGGTGGTATGTCAGCTACATTGTGACCCTTTGTCCTTAACTTGACAATGGACAATTTGGGCACCACTCGTTAGGATAATAATCTCTACAAGTGATGGCTTCCAGCATAGCCAGATTCTTCCATTTGGAGTTGATATGTAATCAATTGCAATTTCCCACTCTTTTCCTAGCTTCCTCTTCACTCTTTTAACCCCTTTGACTCTAACTTTAGTCTCTAGACACCCCATTTGAACCACTTTATTTTTAAGCATGAAGGATTTAAATTCCTTCTGCTTAAAGGGATTATTTAGCCCCTTAATGTTCCATGATCCGAAAAATCATGGGGGGTTCTATTTTATGGGAGTGGATGTCCCTCCCACTGTGTTAGTGGTTACTTCTGGCTAAATTCTAAGAGCATTGAACCTATTTTGCATCAATATACTTTCCATAACCTCAGTTTGTGAAGGTTGTTAAAGTTGACCCATCTTTGCTTTCCCTCTATATTTCAATTGGATTCGACCATGTTCATCCTCAATTTAAGATGAGGATGGTTGGTTGACCATTTTTGGGATCACAGCTGCTGGTACAGTCTCCTTAGGTTGTATTGCTTGCTTTGGTTTCCATTCTTGCTTCTTCTATCCTTTCATCGTAGTCTGCTTGTGTTTATCTATAGTGGCATGATTTACAAGTACAGTCTTGCAAGCCCATGTTTGTTGGCCAACTTGCAGGCAGTCTTGACAATATAGAGGTCGCCATTCATACCACAACTTGCATTATTTCCTCTTTGTTAGAAATTTCGATTGGTATATCATCAGGTAGGGGTTGGGAAATATCAACTTCAATGAGTATCCTAGCATATGACACCCTATCCCCTTGTCAAGTTAGCTTATACGCACATGTAGGTCTCCCCACATAGCTGGCCAATCTTCCTAGATTCTCAGTCGCCCAATATTGAATTGGTAAATTAGGAAATTTGACCCACAGAGAGATAATCTGAGCTGGTTCATTCTCCATTAGAAAATCCTGGTCCCATTGCTTCAATATCAGGGGTCTGTAATTGAACGTATAGGGTCCAGACTTCAGGACTGTGCTCATGTCTTCCTCATTCTCAAATCGGAAGATGAAATAACCATCATTATGCAAAAACAATTGTGGAGTAGAGACAAAGTTCCAAACTCCATAGACATATTTCAGCATCTCCTTAAATGAAGGGTTACCTCCTATAACATAGCCAATCATAGTCGATTGCTTTTTTTTGCTTTGTTCCTCTATCTCTGCTAAGTTTAACTTAGCAACTTTGACTCCATCTTTTAAAATAGGGGAAGTAATCAATTTCATACCCGTTTGCTAAGTTCTATTTCCTTTGACAATGCCATCCATAGTAGGTTTATCAGCAGTCCCTTTAGCTGAAAAGGATAACTTCCTCGCCGCCGTGGAGGCATTAGATTCCAATTATGGTGATACTTCTGGTGCTTGCATCATAGGGTCCTTTTACAGAAGAACTAGGACACTCTCCGTTCCAATTTCCTCCGTTAGACTCTCTAATTCCGATTCGAAGGTTTCCCTTTCAATATCGTTGGTGCACTCCCCATTCCTGTCATCCACTGAGTCAGCTGTAGAAGTGCTAGACTCTGTGGAATACCAGGTTCAAGGGTTATTTGCCTAGCCGTTACTGCTTGCGATTTAGGTGATGTAGGGGTCGATGTCCCTCGTCTTTTCTGGTGAGTCATCATGGATGGTGCATGATAAGTGGGGATTTGACTACTTATTAGCACCTTTTGACTTATGTTTTAGTAAGAAAAATATTTAAAGGTATTCCGAAAAACTGATGAAATATACTTACTTGCAAGAGCATTGGAAAAATAAGCCACTACGATAAAATCCAAATCAAGAAGGAGTGATCTGAACAAGGATAAAAATCAGGCATAGAAGCTGAAGTGCGGACCACAAAATTCTATTTGCGGTCGTAGATTGTGAAGAAAAATCTGCAGAGCTCCAGTGCAAAGTGTAGACCGCACAATTATTGTGCGACCGTAGAAAACAAATTTCAGATAGATCAATTTCAAGCTCAACAAGAAATGCGGACAACACTATAATTGTGCGGCCGCAGAAATCAACACTACAAGCGCACTCAGGAAATGTGTGATCCGCAGAAGAGCCCAGTGCGGCCACACCCAGAATTGTGCGGACCGCATAACTCAAGAGATGAGTCCGCAATCTAGAATTATGAGGCCGTAGAATCTACTCATGTCAAGAGCTGAAGAGAAGTGCGGACCGCACACAGAATTATGCGGTCGCAGAACCTCCAAAAGAGCATTTTTGTCCGAAATTTCAAACTTTGTATAAATAGACTTCTTTTACGAAATTAGGTCAAGTTTTGAATATTGGAAAGTCTGTAGCCATTTTTCTTTACCCCTTTAGGAAACTTTAGCTTATATTGGTGATTTAACATTGGATTTTCATCTTTTAATCTTGCAATATGATTTTTATCATCTTTTCTTCTTTATTTTCTTAAATACCCAATATGAGTAGCTAAATGTTTAGATACGGTTGTGACCCAACCCTAGTTTGTAAACCTACTGGGTGTTTGATTTAGGGTTTGTTTATGGTTGAGTGTTTATTATTTAGCCTTGTTCTTACTTTAATTATAGAATTAATGGTTGCAAACATTGGTTCATGCCTATTTGACTTGGTCTCTACTTGAGAAAGAGAGACTTAGTCTAGGAAAATTTGGCTAAAAAGAATTTGGGATAAAATAAAGAGATTGATAGTCCCAACTAAAGGGTTGAACCTAGATATAGTAAAACCCGACTTGAGCATTTTATCAATTGTTTTGTACAATACCCATTTAGACTTGAGAAATCCAAATTGGGCAAAACCACTCTCTTACCGAGAGGTATTGAGTGGGTAATTGTGTCTTGATAGATATAATACACCCCGACCAACAAAACACACTCTAAAGCTTACAACCCATTAGGCAAACACATAGGTTCATATCCCTAGGCCTTTTTACATATATGAAAAAACAACAACAAAACAATATTCTCTAGTCTTATACCTTAGAATTGCAAATTGTAGTGTAATTTTAGAAGTAAAAATAAAACCATCTTTGTGGAAGTGCAACCAAGATACTTCACGTGCTTGATCCAAATATATACCACTAATCCCATCGCATCTCCCTGCGGATTCGATCCCTACTCCTTAATAGTATTATTATTGAAATTGACCGTTTCACAACCCCAAATAGAGGTGTGACTTGGACGAGATCAATTTTTGGCACCGTTGTCGGGGAGCTAAAAATGAATTTAGCTATATATTTGGTTTTGTGTGTGAATTGTATTCTTTTCCTTATGTGTTACTAATATTTTTGGTGGAATAATGTCACGACCCGAAAACCCACCTTCATGCCATGCTGGCGTCTTACGTTGAACCCGCTAGACAAGCCAACGTTTTGGTTAGATTTACTATTTTCTTTACTTATGACATCTAACAATAGAAACAATAAGAGTGAACCGATGAGGCACCACTAAATCGGCCGAAATGACGAGGTCGCTTGTCAGACCTCTGGCCATTGCCGGTGATAAGACCATCTTAATACGCTTGGCCACATCGGCCGCCTCCTGAAATGAGATATCAATATCTGTATCCCTGGCCATATAAAGTCTAATAGGCTGAGCTAGACCCTCACTAAACCTCATCACCCTCTCACGATCAGTGGGGAGTATCATAGTAGCATGTCGGGCCAGAGTAATGAACCTGGTCTCAACTGTGTAACAGTCATAGATCCCTGGTGGAGGCGCTCAAACTGCCTCCGAAGATCCTCCCTCTGAGTAACTGGAAGAAACTTCCCCAAGAATAACTCGGAGAACTGAGCCCAAGTCAAAGGCGAAGATCCAGTTGGTCTGGTCAAACAGTAGTCCCTCCACCAAGTCTTGGCGGTACTAGAAAGACGGAATGTAGCAAAACCAACTCCATTATACTCCACGATGCCCATGTTTCGAAGAACCTCATAGTAACTGTCCAAGAAATCCTGGGGATCCTCTGATGGTGCACCAGTAAATGTAGTAGGAATTAGCTTGGTGAACCGATCCAATCTCCACAAAGCATCGCCAGACATAGTTTCTCCCTCAACTGCCTGTGCCACAATACCCGGTTGAGCTGCTCCAGCTGTCTAAGGTGCTGGAGTCTGGAACTAAGAAGCTAATTGCTTTGGTGTGCGGGTAGCAGGAGTCTGGGCCCCTCACCAAGCTTGAGAGACGACTGGTGTTGTAGGAAGTAGACCGGCCTGAGCCACGCTCTCCATAAGGCCCACTAAGCGAACCAAAACATCCTGAAGAACCGGGGTGACAATGAACCCCTCTGGGACCTGAGCTGGTCCAACTGGGACTGTACGAGTAGGAATCTCCTCAGCAACCTCTACGTGAGGATCCTCTACTGGGGTTGTTGCTCTGGGCCGAACCCTGGCTCTACCTCGACCTCTAGCATGGCCTCTAGTAGGAGATGCAATGGGAGGATCGGGCTACTGATCGGTAGATGAGTAAGCAGTGTTCTCGCCATCTGTGAGAGAATAGAATAGAAACTCAATTAGCATTTTTGAACTCAAATCGCACGACAGAGAAGAAAAGATGTGAAGTTATTCCTAACTTTGCAGCCTCTAGGGGATAAGTACATACGTTTCTGTACCGATCCCTCATACTCTACCAAGTGTGTCCGTGAATTGTGAGACCTAAGCAACCTAGTGCTCTGATACCAACTTGTCACGACCCGAAAACCCACCTTCAGGCCGTGATGGCATCTAACGTTGAACTCGCTAGACAATCCAACGTTTTGGTTAGATTTACTATTTTCTTTACTTATGACATCTAACAATAGAAACAATAAGCGTGAACAGATGAATAAAAATGCGGAATCTAAGAATTTATCAACTTAATATACTAAATATTACGAAATTCCGTACATAAACCCCCAGAACTGGTTTCACAATTTCACAGACGGTCTAAGATTTACTAAAAATAAAGGTCTGAAATAAACATGTGCAATTGTCTTGGAAATACAAGAAAAGAGAGAAATGGAAAGAGATAGGAGGTGACGCCAAGGCCTGCGGACGCCTGCAGGACTACTTCAGTGTCGCCTGTGGACTGAAGGATACTCCCTCGATCACTGCCCACCGGGTCCGGTACCGTAATCTGCACAACATAAAGAAATGCAGGTGTAGCATCAGTACAACCGACCCCATGTACTGAGTAAGTGCTAACCTCAGCGAAGTAGTGACGAGGCTAGGACACGACAAATAATAAACACTTGTGCAATTCAATAATATATAACAGAAATAATGGCAGGAAGTAAACAGTTAAGGATAAATACGGGGAAAACATGTCGGGGTACAAAGGGGAAAACACTTATTGAATAACAGAACAAGGCAACCGTCTAAGTATCAAAAAAACAATAGAGAACAAACAAGTGCACGACATCACCCTTCGTGCTTTACTCTCATTCTCACCAAAATAAGTGCACGGCATCACCCTTCCTGCTTTTACTCTCATCTCACCAAGACAATAAATAAGTAAGACGACACGACATTGTCCTTCATGCTTTCAATTATCATATCATGGCACGGCATCACCCTTCGTGCTTTCAATTATCATATCATGGCATGGCATCACCCTTCGTGCTTTTACACCCTCATCCTCATAGAGCAATAAATAAATGAATGCACGGCATCACCCTTCGTGTTTTACGCTCTTCCTCACCCAAACAATATCAAGAACAACAGTTTGGCAAGGAAAATCATAAGTCACAACATCCCCGCAAGGGGAAAACAACCGAAATAATACCGCCCCAGCAAGGGACACAACTATAACCAATCTCACTCACGGATATAACTTAACAAAATAATCCACAACCGAACAATTTATCAACAGTATTCACAACCAAGAATTTCCATCAATTGTATAATCTCAAAGGTGAAACTTACTTCATAACACAGTGAATATCAATGAAAAATCACATATATCACAAAAACCGACTCACGGGCATGCTAGACAACAACGTATAGGTACTCGTCACCTCACCTATACGTTGAACATGGGATAACAAGTAGAAAATAAGACTCAACACATATTCCCTCAAGCTAAGGTTAGGCCAAACACTTACCTCGACTCCAAGAATCCAAATCAAGCCTCTAGTACCGCTTTTCCTCTCGAACTCGACTCCAAAACAATCGTATCTAGACATAATTGACTCAATAACATCAGAAATTGCTCAACACTTCAATCTCAATGCCTAATTATAGATTTCCCAACATTATTCCAAAAATTTCAAAAATTAACCTCGGGCCCGCTTGGTCCAAACACGAGGTTCGGACCAAAACCCGATCACCCAATCCCCCACGAGCCCGAATATATAATTTGTTTTGAAATCCGACCCAGAAACGAGGTCAAATTCCCAAATATTCAAAAAGCCCTAACTCTACCCAAAACCCCAATTTCTACCTTTGATTTCATATTTTGAGGCCTAGAATCTAATAGATATTGATGAAAAATGGAAGAAAACAATGTTAGAATCACTTAACTAAGAGGTTATGGTGAAATATCTCTTCAAAGGTCGTCTATGGGGTTTGGTAAGAAGAGGGTTTATGAGTTTTTGTAAAATTCCGTAATGAACATTCTGTTTTTGACACTTAAAATGACTGGGCGTTTTTGACTTATGCGATCGCGAAGAAAGGGTTGCTATCGCATAGAGGACTATTTATTTAAACTACGAGATCGTGAAGAATCATGTGCGATCGCAGAGCTCTACAGACCCCATCCTACGCAATCGCAGACCATTAGTGCGGTCGCATTGAACCCCTACCAACCCCTCCCCCAGCTCACCTACACAGATGAGCGGTCACAGGCCCCCTTGTGCGATCGCCTAAGGTAACTGACCCATCCCCCTCTCAAATCTATGCGATCGCAAATACACTTATGCGATCGCATAGAGTAAAACACCAGACACCAGAAAAATCATTTTACACCGGAAATTTTCCTAAGTTTTTCACCCCAACCCCTATCCGAAACTCACCCAAGCCGTTGGGGCTCAAAACCAAATATACACACAACCTCATAAACATATCATGGACTTATTCGAGCAATAAAATCGCCAAATTAACCTCAAAAACAACGAATTACACCTATAAATCTATAAAAATTCTCAAAACTTCTTAAACCTCAAATTTTCCATTTTTAGTCAGAATCACGTCAAACTAAGTCCATTTCTTACCAAATTTCACATATAACTCCTATACAACATATTGAACCTATTTCGGACTCCGGAACCATAATACGGGCTCAATAACATCGGTTTCACATCAAATTCCATTTTCAAAAGTCTTTATATTTTTCAGAAAATAATTTTCAGAAAATAATTTTCTTTAAAAATTCATATCTCGGACTTGGGACCTCAGAATTCGATTCCGGGCATACGTACAAGTCCCATATTTTCTTACGGACCCTCCGGGACCGTAAAATCACGGGCCCGGTTCCGTTTACCAAAAATGTTGATCAAAGTCAACTCTATTCAATTTTTCAACACAAAATCATTATTTTTATCAATTTTTCACATAACGGCTTCCCGGCTACACGCCCGTGCTGTGCACGCAAATTGAGGTGATATATAAGGAGACTTTCATGGTCTCAAAACACAGCTTTAGCTAAAATTATACGAGATGGCATTTTGGGTCATCACAAATAATTGTAGGTTCAACAATGGCTCTCAACAAAAATGATCCTCTCGGAAACATGTTGGGGGACGTGGATGTGGAAGATGACCAAGTTGAAGAGGTTCCTCTTGAACCTCAAGAAAATAGATGGGTCCGACCGCCTCAAGATAATGATCCTGTTCCACCCCGCCCCCTTCCACCAAGAGCGGCTCCATACCGGGTGTTGCCGAATGAAAGATATACAAGTGCCATAGTCCCGTCCAACATTAGGGTGGGGCAACTTTCAAATCACAAATGTTATGCTCACATTTCTAGAGAAACGGGGATTCATCACTGCGGCTCTGAATCAAACTTCATACAAACACTTGAAGGGGTTTGTGGACAATTGCTGGGGGAGTAAACGGACAAACGTCTCCGGGGATGATTTAAGGTTGAGGCTATTTCCCTTCTCTCTACAGGGGAAAGCCTTAGATTAGTTATAAAGGTTGCCAAACCATTTTATCCGTACATATGATGAATTGGCGGAGAAATTTATTTCTAAGTTCTTTTCTCCCGGGCATATGGCTACTCTTAGAGATGAGATTCTAGCATTCAAAAAAGAACCCAATGAGCCTTTGCATGAGATATGCGAGAAGTACCGAACTATGGTGAAAGAGTTCCCAAACAATGACATGACAGAGGCTATGATTCAACAAACTTTCTATAGGAGGATCAATATTATCAATCAATGCGTGGTCAACCAACTTGCCGGTAGAAATTTCATGACAACGCCATATGCGGAAGCTTGTGATATCTTATATGAAATGGCGGATACTTCATCGGCATGGCAAAGTAGAGCAAATGTTCCTCAAGTTTATCCAAACATGATTCACCTACATAAAGAATTGCATGATCATGGACAAGCAATTGCCGAGTTGACCACCACAATGAATCAATTATCCAAGGATCAACTTCAACAAGTTCAAGTTTCTAAGAAAGTAAATGCAATGGAGGGTGTCAATAAAATGGTAAACAAGAGAAGGCATAGGGGTCCTCAAGTGCAAAATCGTGCGGAAAATTATGTGCAAGAAGATAGTGGGTTTGATCAAGATGAATCTTACAATAAACAAGAGGAGGAGGTACAATATGTGAACAACTTCCAAGGGCAAAGAAACAACTCTCAAGGCCCGAATCAAAAATAATGGAGACCTCAAGGTAATCAAGGGAATTGCAATTCTAGCAACCAAGGCAATTGGAATGGTGGTAACAACCAAAGTAATTGGAACAATCTAAATAATCAAGAAAATTGGAATGGTAAAAACAACTAAAGCAATTGGGGTGGAAATAGTCAAGGATATTGGGGAGGCAACAACCAAGGGGGGTGGAACAATAACCAAGGAAATTGGGGGTCGGGCTTTCAAAGGCCCTGATGTATCAACAACCGAACAACCCGCCTCCTTATCCTTCCCATGGTCCAAGATCTTCCAACAATGAGATAAGGCGAATTGAGAACATGTTCAAACAAATGCTGGAAAAGAATGCTAGCTCCGATGCTCAAATAGCCTCTCACAACACTTCAATTCGCAATTTGGAAGTTCAATTGGGGAAAATCTCGCAAGCTTTGAACACTCGTCCTAAGGGGGACAAGTAACATGGTGGTGAACCCAAAGGGTGGGAACAATATGGGATATGCCATGGCCGTTACTACAAGGAGTGGAAAAGGTGGGGATTCATCCACCTCAAGTCAAAGGAAAATTGTGGATGATGAGCAAGTGATACAAGAAGATGATATTCCAAACAATGTGGTGCAAGCAAATGACGAACTGAGAAATGATATTGATGATAATATGGAGGAGACTCAATAGGAAGTGAACCCCTATAAGGAGCGCATTATTGACATACTTGAACCGTAGTGGCAAAGGCTAAGGTACCAATGCCAAGGCCTGCTCCTCCATACCCTCAAAGGCTTGCCAAGAAAAATGGAGAGAATAAATTCAAAAATTTCATTGACATGATGAATAGCCTATCTATTAATGTGCCATTGGTTGAGGCTTTGGAGAAAATGCCCGGTTATGCAAAGTCCATGAAGGACTTGGTGACAGAGAAGCGGTCGATGAATTGTGAAACTATAAAGATGATTTATCAAGTGAGTGCAATTGTGCACTCAATGGCTTCTAAATTGGAAGATCCCGACGCTTTCACAATCCCTTGTACCATCGGAAGCGCTGACTTTGCTAAATCTCTTTGTGATCTTGGGACAAGTATCAATTTGATTCCATATTCAGATTTCAAGACTTTGGGAATTGGGTAATCAAGACCTACATCTACGAGATTACAAATGGCGGATCGTACCATGAAGAACCGTTGATTATTATTGATGATGTGTTGGTTCGTGTTGATAAATTCATCTTCCCAGTGGATTTTGTGATTCTTGATTGTGAAGTGGACTATGAGGTACTGATTATTCTGTGTAGACCTTTCCTTGCTACGGGGAATGCTCTTGTTGATGTGGAAGTCAGTGAGCTCACTCTCCGGGTGGCTGATGAAAATGTGGTTTTCCATGTGGGCAAATCTATGAGGCAACCGAATAGAAATGAAGTTTGTTCGTTTGTGGACTTGGTGACCGATGTGATTATTGATGATACTAGTGCCATAATGAATGTTGATGATACATTGGAGGCAGTTTTGCTTAACCTTGATGATGATGAGAAGGATGGCTATGTGGAATGTGTGAATGCATTGCAAGGAATAGGGTCGTACAATTATGAACCCCACAAATTGTCCTTAGATCTTGAAAATCAGAAGACTTCTCCAACAAAGCCCTCAATCGAGGAGCCTCCCACTTTGGAGTTAAATATATTGCCTCGCGTCTCAGGTGTGAATTCCTTGGACTTTGTTCTACTTTAATGATTATTCTTTCCTCTTGTTTGACTAACGTGTAGGTAGACTCCACATTGGCGGTGCTACAAAAGAGGAAGAAAGCTATCAGATGGACATTGGCGGATATTCGGGGTATAATCCCCGCATTTTGCATGCACAAGATTATTTTGGAGGAGGATGCCAAACCCTCCATTGAACATCAAATAAGGCTAAATGAACCAATGCAAGAGGTGGTCAAAAAGGAGATCATAAAGTTGTTGGATGCCGGGGTTATTTACCCCATTTTCGATAGTTCGTAGACTTCTCCGATGCAATGTGTCCCAAAGAAAGGGGCATGACTGTGGTTACCAATGACAAGAAGAGTTGATTCCTACAAGAATGGTGACTGGGTGGAGAGTGTGTATGGACTATAGCATGCTCAACAAAGTCACAAGAAAGGATCATTTACCACTTCCCTTCCTAGATCAAATGCTTGATAGGTTGGCCGGCCGTGCTTTCTATTGTTTCCTTGATGGGTATTCTGGCTACAATCAAATTCTTATTACTCCAGAGGATCAATATAAGACTACTTTCACATGTCCTTATCGTAATTTTGCATCTCGCGGATGCCATTTGTGTTATGCAAGGAACCGACGACTTTTCAAAGGTGTATGATGGCTATCTTCACGGACATGGTGGAGGATTTCCTTGAAGTCTTCATGGATGACTTTTTCGTGGTCGAGAATTCTGTTGATGATTGTTTATCAAGCTTGGACAAAGTGTTGGAAAGATGTGAAGAGACGAACTTGGTGCTCACTTGGGAGAAGTGTCATTTTATGGTTGAGGAAGGCATTGTCCTTGGCCACAAAATTTCAAATAATGGCATTGAGGTTGACAATGCTAAGATTGAGGTGATTTCTAAACTTCCACCTCCAATATCCGTAAAGGGAGTGAGGATTTTCTTGGGTCATGCGGGGTTCTACTGGCTTTTCATCAAGGATTTTTCCAAAGTGGTGATCCCCTTGTGTGAGCTTTTGGAGAAAGATACCAAATTCCATTTCAATGAGGATTTCATGAAGGCATTTGAATTGATCAAGTTCAAATTGACAAATACTCCTATTATCACCACCCTGAATTGGAGCTTGCCTTTTGAGCTCATGTGTGATGCTAGTGATGTGGTGGTCGGAGCAATTTTGGGGCAACGTATCAACAAGATCTTCCATACGGTCTACTAAGCTAGTAAGACTATGAATGACTTCCAAGTCAATTACACTATGACCAAAAAAGAGCTCTTTGCTATTGTTTTTGCTATGGAAAAGTTTTGCCCGTACTTGATGGGTACAAAGGTGATTGTCCACATGGATCATGAGGAACTTCGGTACCTAATGAGGAAGAAAGATTCAAAGACGCGGTTAATGAGATGGGTGCTTTTATTTCAATAGTTTTATCTAGACATCCAAGACTCAAAGGCAGTGAAAACCAAGTGGCGGGCCACTTGTCTCGCTAGGAGGAGGAAGGGAGGCCACATGAAGGCCTTGAAATCAATGACTCCTTCCCCGATGAGAAACTTCTAGCCATTTCAATGACCTATATGTCGTGGTTCGATGATGTAGCAAATTATCTTGTGAGTGGTATTGTACCAAATGAGTTCTCTTCAAACCAAAGGAAGAAGCTCAAATTGGATTGCCTTGACTACTATTGGGATGAACCATACCTCTTCCGGATTTGTACCGATGGTGTGACTAGAAGATATATGCGGGAGGAGGAATATGTTGAAATTCTTGGGGCTTGCCACTCTTCACCATACAGTAGTCACCATGGTGGAGCGAGAACGGCGGCAAAAAGTGTTGAGTTGTGGATTCTATTGTCCTACTCTATACAAGGACGCAAAATATCTAGTCAAGCGTTGTGATGAATGTCAAAGGGCTAGTGGAATTTCAAAGAAAAATGAGATGCCCCTCACCACCATCTTGGAAATTGATATTTTTGATGTGTGGGGGTATTGATTTCATGGGACCATTTGTAATCTCTTGTGGGAACACCTATATTTTGGTAGTTGTGTATTATGTGTCAAAATGGGTTGAGGTCGTTGATTACCCAACAACGAAGCTAGAAGTGTGGTGGCATTTTTGAAAAAGAACATTTTTACAAGATTTGGTACTCCAAGGGCCACCATAAGTGATGGAGGATCGCATTTTTTGCAATAAAGCTTTTGACACCTTGCTCATCGAGTATGGTGTCACTCACAAAGCCACGACCCCTATCACCCTCAAGCAAGCAAAAAAGTGGAAGTCTCCAACCGGGAGATCAAAAGTGTTTTGTCAAAAACAGTGAATGTCAACCGGACAGATTGGTCAAAGAAACTTGATGATGCTTTATGGTCTTATAGGACGGCTTACAAAACACAGATTGGGATGTCTCCATATAGGTTGGTGTTTGGGAAAGCTTGTCACCTTCCGGTGGAACATGAGCACAAGGCCATGTGGTCGTTGAAGAAGCTAAATCTTGAGTGGGATGTCGTAGCCAATTTAAGGGTGGCACAATTAAATGAGCTAGATGAATTCTGGTACCATGCATATACAAGTTCATCCTTATACAAGGAGAAGATGAAGTACCTCCATGACAAGTGCATTCGGAACAAAGAGTTCAAAGAATGTGATATTGTGTTATTGTTCAATTCTCGGTTACGGATGTTTCCGAGAAAGTTAAAGTCTAAATGGAGTGGCCCGTTTGAGGTTGTGAGTGTGACACCTTCTGGTGCATTAGACTTGAAGAATAAAAATGATGAAGTGTTTAGAAACAATGGTCACCGAGTGAAGCACCATTTGGGAAAAGTTGATGATGGCCATGTCGTGGCATTGATTCATTTCAAGTGATGATGGTAATCTGTGTCGTGTCGCGATGTTAAATCAAGCGTTTCTTGGGAGGCAACCCATGTTTCTTTTTATTTTTATTTTTCTTCTTTTTTGGATAGGTCTTGTTTTGTGCTAACTGGTTTTGAAGTGTGTTGCAGGAATGAGTGTGCTTTGCAGGAACTATACTCAGGAAAAAAATAGCTAAGTATGGAAAAAGTGCGGACCGCACATTTATTGTGTGGACCGCACAATTTTGAAGGCCACAACAGAAAGAGGTATGCGGCCGCACAATTCTTGTTGCAGCCGCACAACTGGAGACCAGAAATAACAAACCCTATGAAGTTTTCCATGTCAGATAAATGGTCGATCTACGACCACACAAGGAAATGTGTGGTCCGAACAAGAATCTGCAGCCGCACTAAAAAATGTGCGGACCGCAGATCAACAATGGGTAAAGCTGGTAACAAGTAAGGAGTGCGGACCACACATAAAATTTTGCAGCCGCACTCATATTCGAATCCTTGCCGTAAATCGGTCAGCTATAAATAGTGACTCAGCACCACTGTTCAAACTTTACACACTCTGAATAACTGACATCAAAGCAAGCACAGTGCACTAAATTGATTCAAGCATATCACTCTCATTTCATCATCTTTGATTCTTCCCTGCATAACTACATTACCGGTATGTTCAATTCAATCTTTAGATTTTTCAATTTTGTTAATTTTTGTTCATAATTAGTTTAGTTATTTTTAGGTCTAATGTCAAAAAGTCATCATCATTAGAGCCTATAATTGTATGGGTAACTTACTACTTGCTAATTGGGGGATGGGTAAACTGTGTATCATGCCTAAATTGACAATACCATGTTTAATTTGTGCTTGAATGAAAAAGCCCTAAGTTAACTGCCTGTTGCATTTGAATTGTGCGACCGCACAAGTAATTGTGCGGTTCGCCGATCTTTAGACTAGGGAAATTTCTGCATTGATTGTGCGGACCGCACTCAAAATTGTGCGGTCAGCAGAAATTGAACCGCGGTCGCAAAAAAGTCTATGCGGCCGCAAATCGATCGATTCTCCGATTTCAGAGAGTTGACATGTTTGAGCTAAAATTTACTTGTGCGGTCTGCAGATCTTTAGACTAGGGACAATTTGTGCATTGATTGTGTGGACCGCACTCAAAATTATGCGGTCCACAGAAATTGAACCGCGGCCGGAGAAAAGTGTGTGCGGCCGCAGATCGATCGATTCTCTAACTTCAAAGAGTTCACATGTTTGAGCTAAAATTGTGCGGTCGCACTCAAGATTGTGCAGACCGCACTCGAATTGTGCGGTCACACATAAAATTGTACGGACCGCAAATCAGCTACTGCGGTCGCACTTCCAAAATTGTGCATCCCGCACAAGCCCATCTGCGGCTGCACTCAAAATTGTGTGGATCGCACTTCCCCATCATGTAAACTGTTTTGTTTGCAACTATTTGATATTCTGGATTTGAACTTTAACTGACTCTTGTTGCTATGCATTGCAGACAATGGTTAGATGATGTGGACACGGTGGTACATCCAAGGGGAGGGGTGGACCCTCCCGATGATGAGGTAGGGACACCCAACCACCATATGTGCAAAAAGGGATATCTAAAAAGACAACCAACGGGCGAGGCAGGTCCACATATCCCTCTGAATCAAGTTCTTACGTCCCGTCTAGGGAAGCATCTGAGGGCCACTCTGTGGAAGAACGACCCGGTGCCCAATCTCAACCACAACAATTCCTAGGGAGATACCAGCTCCAAAATGAGCCTTCTACCTCAGCAAGCAATTCTGAAGTTCAGAAGATGGTAGCCAGGGTTCAGAACCCTCATTTACTCACACGCCCGCCCCGTAAATTACAGTTGATGATGATGATGATATTCCAAATGATGGTCGAGGGGGTGATACCAGAGTTTTTGGCCTCGAGAGGTCGAAAAAAAGGAGACTTGGGAAGATAGATTCATGAGACTGACAACTTTTACCAGGTTCCGAGAGTGGTGGCCTCAGAGATTTCTCACACTTGAGCGTCAGTTTCTTTTGAAATACTTAGATAGGTTCAACCTGAATGTGGCAAAGCAGTTCAGGGAGAGAAAAGGGTGGACATGGTTCACTCAAAGTGTGATGGATGCCAAGGAGCATTTAGTCTCAGAATTCTATGCCAATGTGGCACATATCAAGAAGGGGACTAAGGTGAACAAAGTAAGAAACTTGAAAGTAAGATTTGATCAGAGCACCTGAACACCTATTTGGGGTTCGAGGTGGTGGAGCCGGTTCAATATTTAGAGAAACTCGCAATGAGTGATGCGGCATGCCCTTGGTTAGCTGAGATACTAGCAGCTCCAGGACCACCACCACCATGGATCACACCAGGGGTCCCCATTCAGCGGGCCACCCTCAACTTTAAGGCAATAGTGTGGCAATATTTGTGTGCAATCGCATAGACCCGATCCAGAATGAGAAAAATCTCCCAGTCTCTCAGGCAGTTTTAGTTGCCTCCATCATGGCCTGGTACCCAATCAATGTGGGTGCCACCATGTCGGCCAACATGTCTCTAGTTGTCATGCAGGGTGAAAGCTCCTACCCATATCCCAACACTATCACAGAATATCTCACGGACGCGCATGTGGAGCCCAAGAGATTTAATACGAAGGTTAGGGCTAAAAAGCCCTTCTCCTAGTATTCTCTGAAGGACCCAAGGAACCCGAAGAACAAGGGTAAGTTGACTACTAGCGTAGGATAGTTTCATGAGCCATCAGTGGTAGTTGTAGATTCAGCTGTCATACCTTCTACAACAACCATGCCTTACACAACAACCTTTCCTTCCACCGAGACAGATTTCATGCCTCCACTTCCATCTTCAGGGACATCAGTATCAATGCCTTTATCCTCTACTTATCCACCCTCTGTGCTGCGAGTCTCCCAGACACTGGCGAGTCTCAACAACTGGATGTAGACAGCTGCTGCAAAGCTGTCTGACCTATCTAGTGTTGTTGCAGCACAAGCTTCTACCCCAGCACCCCAGATTCTTCCGTCAGTGGAAGAAACTTTGAAGAAGATATTTGAGAATCAAAAGATCATCATGGATACTTTGGTGGCACATGGGGGAGCTATTGAAGATCTTGGGAAGCAGGTGAAGAAGATGAGGAAATCCCAGGCTTCAAGGAAGTCATTTGACAAGTTGAGACGAGGATGACCAAGATAGCAGCAGCTGCTGATCTTCCATTTGACTTACTGATGGAGACAAATCCATCAGTACCAGCAGACCTAGAAGCACCATCAGCACCAACGGCACCAGCTGGCCAGTCTGAGGAGTAAGAGCTCACTGCCCACACTGCTGAGGCGGTGCAACAAATGTTCACCAACCCAGCTACTCCCCGAGCAGAGGATGATGAGATCCAGTTGGAAGAGCCTGAGGGAGGTGATGCTTCTATGGACACTAAGACCACATAGGGAGTCCTCTCTACTCTCACCCTTCCTTGATTTTATTTTTGTTAAGCATTGAGGACAATGCTTATGTTTATTCAGAGGGGTGCAGTCTATTTTGATTCGGCATTTGACATAGGCTTCTAATAACTGATTATATTTTCTTTTTTTTTTATTTTCATTTTGTATATATTATTTTCTCTCTATTGATGTATGCATTCTCTTTCCCTTTCTTAGGTTGTATATTCATTTATGCTTTCAGTAGTTTACTTCATAGCTTCTTTATTTTGTTTTCTTAGTAGTCAATGTTTAGCCTAATAGCTTCTTATTTACTTTATTAGCTTCTTTTTGATTTAGTAGTTTCTTTTTATGTTTAACTAATCAATAAACCTTTGATTTTCTTAATGCCACGGTTCTTTCCAAAGATGGTTTTTGTGTTAACCGGGTGACTCTTCCCAATGATGGATGGTGTGACATTCTTAAGGGATTGAGTCCGTTTTTTATGTTTAGGTAAGAACAATAGTAATAATGAATAAGAGAGTCATGCATGATTCACTTGGTACCAACACACTTAACTACATGCTTATGATTAAAAACAAGTTGTTGGAAAGAAATAGCTTTAGTTAGTGATCTTTTGACTCTTGTGTTGACTTAGGCAATTATCGAGTGGTTTAGTTGAACCATTAGTGATTTTCAATCTTGAATATGGTTGTTGTGATCCCTCAACTCTATCCTCTTTAACAAACCAGTTGTGTGAGAGGTGATATGTTTTGTTGCAAGTCCAAGTACCCGTACGAATGTTTTAGAACTTTCCCCGAATGTGTTTTTCTAGGCAAAATTTTAAGTTTTGCTTGGCTTGAGAAGTGATTGTAGGCTCTCCTTGACCCATTTTAAAATTTTCCACGGCCCACCAATGTTGGTATCCTTAGTCAACCCGTTTGAGCCTAAAACCTTTCTCATTTGATACCCATGTTACAAGCCTTTACTCGTTTTGTAGTGACCCTCTCTTGGCACCCGAGCTTTTCTTAACACTCTTGAGAAATAATTGGCTAAAACATAAGTTTGGGGGAGAGATGAGGAGTTTGAAAGTGGTATCAAGGTGCAAAAAAAGAAATGAAACGAAGTAAAGGAAAGGAAAAGAAAAAGAAAGAACAAAAGAAAAATGCAAAAAGAATGTGAATAAATTGAAGAGTTGAAGGGATTCAAAGAAAAGCAAAAATGCAAAGCATGGAGAAAATAAAGAAGAAGAAGAAGAAGAAGAAGAAAATGAATATCATGACCAAGATATAATGATGTCAAGTCTCTCTAGTTCCCTTAAGGAAAAAGAAAATGCCTCAAAGAGTCGGCAAAGCATGATCTAAAAAGAGAAAATGGAATGCTTAAAGAAATATGAACCCGTTCTACTCCAACATTTTCTACCCTAGTCTAAAAGCCTTTATTACATTCCGAAAAAGCCCTACTTGATTTTAAGCCGAGTGAGCTTACATTAGTGGTGATTTACATGAGGGGCAATCATATGGTACTTAGATCCGTACTTGTGACATTCTTTTGAGAGAGATGCGCGAACTTTTCACAAATCCTTGAATTGAGTGCTTCATTCTTGAGTGAGATATGCTAACGGAGAGTAGAGGAGGAGGAGTTTGGGATCCACAATGACCTACATGAAAGAGCGAACTTCCTTGATAAGTAAAGTCAACTCTTAATGCTCAAGTGTAACATTAGAACTATTTGTGCTTAAAACTTCAAATCATTGCCTTGTTGATATATTATAAGTGTTGTGGGTAATTGTTGGTCCCAATTGATGTGTGTTTGATTCAACTTAGATTAGTTGGAATAGCTCTTATCTTATGGAGGTGGGAATCACCTTATTTTCGTGAGGACAAGCGAGAGCTTAAGTTTGGGGGAGTTGATAAGTGAGAATTTTAACTACTTATTAGCGCCTTTTGGCTTTCGTTTTAGTACAAAAATATTTAAAGGTATTCCTGAAAACTGATGAAATATGCTTACTTGCAGGAGTATTAGAAAAATGAGCCACTACAATGAAATTGAACTCAAGAAGGAGTGATATGAACAAGGACAAAAATCAGGCATATAAGCTGAAGTACGGACCGCAGAATTCTATCTGCGGCCGTAGATTGTGAAGAAAAATCTGCAGAGCTTCAGTGCAAAGTGCAGACCGCATAATTATTGTACCGCAGAAGCCAAAGTTCAGATAGATCAATTTCAAGCTCAACAATAAATGCAAATCGCGCTATAATTATGTGACCGCAGAAATCAACATTGCGACCGCACTCAGGAAAGGTGCGGTTCGCAGAAGAGCCCAGTGCGGCCGCACCCAGAATTGTGCGGAATGCAGAACTCAAGATATGCAATCACAATCCAGAATTGTGCGACCGCAGAAATCACTCATGTCAAGAGCTGAAGAGAAGTGCGGACCGCACACAGAGTTCAACGACCGCAGAACCTCCGAAAGGGAATTTTTGTTTAAAAACTCTAGCTTCGTATAAATAGACTTCTTTCATGAAATTAGGTCAAGTTTTGAATATTGAAAAGTGTGTATCCGTTTTTCTTTACCCTTTTAGGCAACTTTAGCTTATATAGGTGATTTAACATTGAATTTTCATCTTTTAATCTTGCAATATGAGTTTTATCATATTTTCTTCTTTATTTTCTTCAAAATATGAGTAGCTAGATTATCCGTTAGGGTTGTGACCCAACTCTAGTGTGTAAACCTAATAGGTGTTTAATTTAAGGCTTGTTTATGGTTGGGTGTTTATTATATAGCCTTGTTCTTGCTTTACTTGTAGAATTAGTGGTTGCAAATATTGGTTCATACCTATTTGACTCGGTCTCAACTTGAGAAAGAGAGACTTAGTCTAGGAAAACTTGGCTAACAATAATTTGGGATAAAATCAAGAGATTGATAGTCCTAATTAAAGGGTTGAACATAGAGATAGTAAAACCCGGCTTGAGCATTTTATCAATTGTTTTGTACAATACCTATTTGGACTTGAGAAATCCAAATTGGGCAAAACCACTTTCTTACCGAGAGGTATTGAGTGGGTAATTGTGTGTTGATAGCTATAATACACCCCGACCAACAAAACATACTCTAAAGATTACAACTCGTTAGGCAAACACCTAGGTAAAGGTCATAACCCTAGGCCTTTTTACATATTTGAAAAAATAACAACAAAAATAATATTCTCTAGTCTTATACCTTATAATTGCAAACCGTAGCGTAATTTTAGAAGTAAAAACAAAATAATCTTTGTGAAAGTGCAACCAAGATACTTCATGTGCTTGATCCAAATATATACCACTAATCACATCTCAGCTCCCTGTGGATTCGATCCCGACTCCTTGTTGGGTATTATTATTGCAATCGACCGTTTCACAACCCCCAATAGAAGTGTGACTTGTACGAGATCAGTGCACATTAGTAAACTCTAACTAAACATGCGCCAAGAGAAACGTACATGATAGGCCCGAATAATAAACACACTTAGGATTTGTCATTGTTTTGTACTATATTATTAAGTTTGATACGAGTCATTTTTCTGTATGATCAGTGTATAATCTATGCATAACGACTAGAAAAAGTAAACACTGAATTTGACCAACTATTTGTTTAATATTTGACCGGGGGGAATAAATTGAATTTTACAATATCTCAGATTCTTGCAGTAAGCTCATAGTATTTCTGGACTTTACAGATGCTAGGCCCATTGTGAGGCTTGTTAAGGTCCAACATATATATTTTTTGAATAAAATCCTCACAAAGCATTTTTTTTTGAAGCTAAGTGCATAATAGCTGCTCCCAATGGCACCATGTAAAATATAGTCGATTTTAAAAATAGTTTTGATGTGTAAACATCGAATGAAGGTAGGTTTTACCTTATAGGAGGGGTAATTTGGATTCAAGTCTTGTGTTTATTTACAACTTGGATTAAGCCACTATACTTTCATGCTAAAACCAATAGATATAAACTCTAAATTCCAGCATAATCTGCATAAGCTAGCTATTTAATATATAGCAACGACCTGATTCTAATCTTGAATTGACTTCATATAATTTCTCCTCCTGAAGCTTCGAATCACATTAATAAACCAATTGGGTAGGCTCGGAACAGGTGAAGAATTTGAAGAAATCTTAACTTGAGAAATATTCTGTATATTTCCTTTTTTGAATCGATGATTTCATCCAGGTACAATGTGCTATATA
Organism: Nicotiana paniculata; assembly: GCA_005239505.1. NCBI lineage: Eukaryota > Viridiplantae > Streptophyta > Magnoliopsida > Solanales > Solanaceae > Nicotiana > Nicotiana paniculata. The sequence continues at coordinate 54,384 of ML364131.1, read as the reverse complement.
TTTACAGCAAAAGGAATCTAAGAAAAACTACATGTACACTTGTCTCCTATGCTATTGGTTATTTTATAACAAACTCTTATGATAGTTACAAATGAATAAAAAATATCTAAACTAAGATTATTTTCTATTTACCAGCTGGTCTTCTGCTGGGCTGGTCTCCTCTGGCCCAATTGATAAAAGATCCCAAGACATAATAAGAGTCCAGAGTAGTGGGGAAAAAAAACTCAATAGACTTTATAATCCCATATGTCGTCCAAATCACTTTCAGACAACAACATCAATATCATCAAACCCTATTCACTTCTCTTCGTCTTTATCTTCTTCATCTCTTCTTCTTCGTTCTCAATCATCTTTCCATGAAAGCTAGAACTAGGAAGGGGTTTCTTCTTCTCAACATCCCCCCTCAAGTTAGAGGTTAACCTTGTGACCCCTAACTTGCTCAAAATATCAGAATGAGAAACCTCTGAAAGAGGTTTGGTGAAGATATCTGCCAGCTGATCTTTGGAAGGAACGAAAGATAAAGTAATTAGCCCAGATAGGAATTGTTGACGAACGAAATGACAGTCGATCTCCACATGTTTTGTTCGTTCGTGAAAGACTGGATTACGGGCGATATGAATTGCTGCTTTGCTGTCGGAGTGGAGTGGTATGGGAAGAGACACTGGTGCAGAGAGATCCTCAAGAAGTCGAACAAGCCAAGTAAGTTCTGCTGTGACTCTTCTCATAGATCGGTATTCTGCTTCTGCTGATGATAGGGATATTGATACTTGCTTCTTTGATTTCCAGGAAATAGGTGCTCCTCCTAGTGTGATGAAGAACCCACTCACAGATCTTCTGGATTCATTACAAGTGGCGCAATCTGCATCACAAAATGCCAGGAGCGAGAACGATGGTGATGCCGAAAGAAGAATACCCTGGCCTGGATCTGCACTTAAGTACTTCAGTACTCGTAATGCAACAGTGAAATGGGAGACACAATGTCTCTGCATGTATTAACTGAGAGAAAGGACTGCAAAGGAGAGGTTCGGCCGAGTATTCGTCAAGTAGTTCAATTTCCCAACTAAATGACGAAACACTGTGGGGTTTTCCAAAGGTCTTCCATCATTAGAGACAAGTTTGGATGAAGGATCAAGAGGAGACTTGACCTTCTTTAAGTTGGAAACATAAAATTCTTGCAGCATATCTAAGGTAAATTTTCTCTGACTGACAATAAATCCTTCCTTCTCTCGCAAAATTTCCATTCCTAGGAAATAATGTATTCTGCCTAGATTCTTGATGTTGAATTCAATGTTAAGAAAAACTTTGCTGTGCTGAATTTCAACCAAATCATTCCCAGTAATTAGAATGTCATCTACATACACAGCTAGATTAGAAATTAGGTCTCCTGTACGTTTAAAAAATAAAGAGTAATCATTTAATGATGATGAATACCCTTTAAAACTCAAAGCACCTGCAAGCCTGGCGTACCACTGCCTGGAGGCTTTCTTCAAACCATATAGTGACTTCCTTAGGAGACAAATATTTTTAGGTCTAGGGGGTGTGACTCCTTATGGAAATCTCATATATACTTCTTCCTGAAGGTCTCCATGCATAAATGCATTGTTGACATCCAATTGAGAGACATTCCAATCTCTCTTGGCTGCAATAGTGAGCAAACACCTTATGGTTGTCATCTTCACCACTGGTGAAAATGTCTCACTATAGTATATTCCTTCCCTCTGAACATCCCCTCTGACCACTAGCGTTGCTTTCAACCTCTCAACTCTTCCATCTGACAAATGCTTTACTTTATACACCCGTTTACAAGGTAGATCTTTTTTACCGTTAGGGAGCTCAACCACATCCCAAGTGTGGTTGTCTTCTAGTGCCTTGATCTCTGATTCCATTGCTTGTATCCAACTTGGATGTTGGCAAGCTTGAGGGAAATTAGTAGGTTCAGTGAGGGTAGAAATAGATTGTACTATGTGTTGGTTATTAGGTGATAGGGAAGAGAAACAATATTGTCTAGGTTTGCTTGGTTGATTGAAACATGCCCTTTCCACATCTGTGAATATGATGTTGTTGCACATATAGTCTTTTAAGTAAGCTGGTTGATTTGATATCCTTCCTGATCTCCTTACTGGTGTATATTGTCTAGGTTCTTGGATAGGGGAGTTGATATGTGGTGTGTCTAGGGTAGGTGAGAAAGAGGTTGGACTAGGAGAGAAACGAGTGTAAGAAAATGGAGAATCTGGTGAGTGTGGAAAAGGACTGGGAGGATTCTCAGGTTCTAAAAGAATGGGTGATGCTTGGTCATTTGATGAATGTGAGAATACTGGTTATGTGGTAGGAGATGGGCTTGGGAAAATGTGTTGGTGTGAGATGTTGTTTTCAGCAAATGGGAATTTTGACTCATGAAATTTCACATCCCTTGACACAAATATCTTTCCTGTTTCTAGTTCCATCATCTTGTACCCCTTCTGATGAAGAGGATAACCAAGTAAAACACAAGGTGTTGCTCTTTGATCAAACTTTTCTCTTCCTTGAGCCAAAGTTGAAACATAGCAAAGACAACCAAAATTCCTCAAGTAATCATATCTTGGCTTCTTTTGAAATAACACTTCATATGGTGTTTAACCTTTGAGCACACTAGATGGAATTATATTGATTAGGTGTGTGGCAGTTAGAATAGACTCCCCCCAATATCTCATTGGTAGTTTAGATTGAAACATTAGACCTCTAGCAATCTCCAACATGTGTCTGTTTTTTCTCTCAACAATCCCATCTTGTTGAGGGGTTGCTACACAAGACAATTGATGCAGAATTCCTTGAGATGCTAGATAAGCTTCCTCTTGTGTTCCTTTTCCTAATTCCATTGCATTGTCAGATCTTATTATCTTTACCTTCACACTGAATTTCCTTTTCAACCATAAACAGAAAAGTTTTAAGCATAGGAAAAGTATTGCTTTTTGTACTTAACATAAAAGTCCATGTTCCCCTACTATAGTCATCCACTATAGTAAGAAAATATTTAAAACCATTGTAGGTGGTTGATCTGTAGGGTCCCCATGTGTCAACATGTATGAGTTCAAATATGTGTTTGGACCTTATGGTACTAACAGAAAAAGAATTTCTAGTCTGTTTGGCTCTAGGGCAAATATCACACACAAAATCAGAATCTGATTTAAAATGAAAGAAAGGCAAATGTTTCATTGCTGAATATGGGAGGTGCCTCATTCTTACATGCTATATCTTAAAATAAGAAACAACATTAGCTTTAACTGAACTAGAAAAGGAAACTGACTTTGAAATGGAATTTCTTCCTTTTGGAATTGAAAATACATCACTAGCAAATATACTCTTAGATTTAACACTAGTTGGTTCCAATAAATATAGTCCTTCTCTAACTTCACCAAAAGCTTGAGGACTCCTCATTGAAAGGCCCTGCAACACACACTCAACAGATGTGAACAATATGTCATACTTAAATTGTACACAAAACCTATGAACTGACAATAGGTTGTATTTGAATTCTAGAACATGAAGTACATTGTTCAGAATATGACCAGGCAGAATAGATATACTCCCTATATGAGTAACAATTACCTTGAAAGAAGTAGGCAAACTGATGTTTAAAGGTACAGGGAGTGGAGTTAAAAACAATAAAGAGTTAGGATCAAAACACATGTGTTCAGAGGCACCTGAATCAATGATCTAGGTGTCTGGTTTGAGGCTAGTAAACACTGAACTTGAATATTTTAGAATAGTACCATCAAATGCATTAGCATTTATTGCGTTGTTTCCTGCCTGTGCTTGCTTTACTTGTTTATACATCTGCATCATCTCTGCTAGCTGCTCCTTGGTGAGTTGCTGGCCAAAATTGTTGTTGATATCACTGTTCTGCAGTGCTGATCCTTCATGATCTTCATGTGCCAACACTGCATTTCCTTTGACTTGATTCTGGAACCCTCTTTGGTTTGTAAACTCAAAGTCTTCTGGGAAACCAATGATCCTGTAGCAGTCTTCTTGAGCGTGTCCTGTTTTTCCACAGTGGGAACACGACACATTTGGGTTGTACTTATTTCTCCCTTTGAATTTCTGTTGAGGCTTAGCAAATCTCTGAGTTGAATTGTTGAACCTGGTCCTTGTAGGTGCTCCCCTTTGTGACTGATTTCTGCTTCTTTGAAAATTCTTTGCCTGTCCTGTGGTCATGAAAGCTGCAAAATCAGCTAGAAGTTGAGATTTGCATTAGAATAGGCTTCCTTTTGGTTTTCATCTTGCAAGAGAAGGGAATAAGCAACATCCATGCTAGGTAGAGGATTCATCATAAGGATGTTTCCTCTTGCCTGAGCATAAGTATCATTAAGCCCCATCAAGAATTGGATCAATCTTTGATCCTCTAGAGATTTTGTTATTTTTGCCTTTCCTTCACACACACAAACACAAGAACAACAAATTATGACATTCAAAGCATCTAGCTCATCCCATAGTCGTTTGAGCTTAGTGAAGTATTCTGCAATGTCAGAGTTTCCTTGTGCTAACCCTGAAAGCTCCTTTTGCAGGTGATAGAGCTTTGCTCCATTGGATCTTCCAAATCTCTGTTCAAGACTGGCCCAGAGCTCCTTCGTAGTCTTGGAGTAGATTACACTGTCAGCAATATCTTTTGAGAGAGCATTGAGGATCCAAGAAATGACCATGTCATTCACGCAGCTCCATTATTCGTACTTTGTTGATTTCGGATATGGAGGTTGACAACCTCCATTGATAAACCCAAGCTTCTTCTTGGCTGACAAAGACAAGAGGATAGATCTTCTCCACCCTGGGTAGCCTCTTCCTTCAAAAACTGTGTTCACTAGAGTCATTCCAGGCAAATCAGAACTATTGAGGTGATAGGGGTGATTGGCATCGTAAGCTGCAGATTTGGGTGCATTGCTTGCGTCTCCAGTGGATGTTACGGTTGTTTCAGCCATTTTAGATTAGCGATTTGAATTCGATGTAGTGAATGAAATAAATTGACTGTTGGATCGAGCTTACTGCTACGATACCATGAAGAATTTGAAGAAATCTTAACTTGAGAAATATTCTGTATATTTCCTTTTTTGAATCGATGATTTCATCCAGGTACAATGTGCTATATATTTACAGCAAAAGGAATCTAAGAAAAACTACATGTACACTTGTCTCCTATGCTATTGGTTATTCCATAACAAACTCTTATGATAATTACAAATGAATAAAAAATATCTAAACTAAGATTATTTGCTATTTACGAGATGGTCTTCTGCTGTGCTGGTCTCCTTCATTACTGGCCCAATTGATAAAAGAGCTCAAGACATAATAAGAGTCCAGAGTAGTGAAAAAAAAACTAATAGACTTTATAATCCCAGATGTCGTCCAAATCACTTTCAGAAAACAACATCAATATCATCGAACCCTATTCACTTCTCTTCGTCTTTATCTTCTTCATCTCTTCTTCTTCGTTCTCGGTCATCTTTCCATGAAAGCTAGAACTAGGAAAAGGTTTCTTCTTCTCAACAACAGGAGATCATCTCCCCGCTCAAATGGAATGTCGTCAGGCTGCGAGCCCATTGGCTATTTAGCATTGGTTAAACGAATTACAAGCTTTTCAGGCAAAATAATTCAATGCATATGTGATTTATTTTTTTTTTTTTTTTTAAAAAAAGAAGCTATTAATCAATTGTGGGTATAATTCTGTTTCTTTCTTTGATTAGCTGGCAGAACCGCCTGAATATTTATCAAATTTTCAAGTAGTTCATCTCAAAGGCAAGTAAGTGAGTGGCATTGTATCAGATTCCTCCCGCATAGTGCTTGATCATTTGTGTTTTTGAATTAAAACTTTGCTTTTTTTCAGGAGAATAAAGGTTCAAATAACAAAGTAAATTAGAGTTTTAACATTTGAAAACGATTTATCACTAATTATCTGTTAGATGAATCATAGCCTTAATCATTTAGCAGAATAACATTTTCAGATACATATAACTTAATTTGATCAAAAAAATCAACTACCCTTCTGGTTAATAAATTAGCGTACAGTTATAAAGTGTTATGCTATTAACATTTCTTTTGGTCCTTTTTTCACTAAATAAAACATCATATTTCATATATACTGAAGCTTATTGCTTTTCATTCACGCACACAACGTGAATATTAAACCCCAACAAATAATCCTTAACTGCTTTTAAATTTCAAACTGAACACACAGGAGACCAAGTATATAGATATAGGTGGACTAACTTCAGCCAAGATTCGTGTCAAATTAACAAGATACACTTTCAGGAGGTGGCGCTTTGATAATCTCTTTTCCCAACAAACCCATTCCAAAAATGTTATCAACTGCTCTCATATGTAAAAAGTTTGGAGTGATCTGAAGGACATGTACAGTCATGTTTGCCTCTTCTCTTTGATATAAAATACACTTAAGTTTATAATTTAGGATGTAGCTCACATTCTAAGCAAAATCTCACATCAGCAGAATACTGAACAAAATGTTATGTATATACAAAAAAAGTTAAGTCTTAGTCTTTAAAGACGTGTTTTACGATCGTGTGACCCGAACCCAAAACTAACATTATTATTAGTAGATTGAGTTGTTACAAATATACTTAATCATGAATTGTTGAAATTCATACCTATGCTCGTTGAATTGTCACCTAGTGGTCACTAATCTATCCTCTTTAATTAGAACTTTAACGCTTTTCTTTAAAAAAATTCAAGTTTATATATGTGTGTGTATCAGTAATAACACAATAAATTAATTGAATTACAAATCGGCGAAATTTGAACTTATAATCTCCTAGTAATTGCATGTTATAATTGATTCCTTGAAAATCGAGAGCAAAATGAATTAACGAAATAATTAAAAGATGTATGTTGGATTGCATCTTAGCGTTGTAAAAGAGGAAGAAGCTGCATCAATTCAATTTCATAGTGAAAAATGGGACAAAATGTCGTGTGGGTGACGGCTAAGGCTGACCATGTGGGTGTAGACGAGTAAAGTAGATAGGCAACGATACGATATCTCCATTTCTTAATCCATTTCCTTTTTCATCTGATCACCTGTTCTCTTTCTAGGTGCAATGGATGTTGGTAAAGATGTTAAGAGTGGCATTAAAATACTCTAATTAGTTAGTTGGAACTTGAAAACCTAAAAATAGAAACTAAATGGCGACATTTTGATGACACCATTCCCATTAAACATGGAAATGAATTTCAGGTCTTAACTAAGGCGCAACAGCACAATATTGATGATGCCTTTTGACTATCCATCTGCCTTTTAATTGTATTTGATGACTTTGATCTCACCTCTATCTCTTCACCTGGTCATCCGCTTGAATCTGCTTCCAAAATAAAAAATAAAACTAATGGCTTAATAATATTTAATTTTTATATGAATTTTATTAATAAACCATTGTTTTTATATGTGTTTTTAACTCAATTTGTGATCACTTAAACATAGTGTATTGCTTCGTAAAAAGACGATGGTAAATCTTTTCTAACCTAATAGTAGTGCTCCACTTGTTGAAGGAAATAATATACTATTTTTTTTCTCTCTCTTTCTTATACAAAATTTAGATGAAGAGAATGATTCACCTAAAATTAATTTGCTTTAGAAGATATTTATGTTTAAGTTCTCGGCAAAACTTGACCAGGGAGTCTAACGAAATCTAAATTGACTTTTTTAGGTTTCCACTTATAAGCATTAGGACCCGATTGAATTTGAATTTATGCGGGGAGAAGTCCTATATTAGGGGTAAAGCGCTCCAGAAAAAAGATCTTTATATTTAAGGCTCAAACTCGAAACCTCTAGTTAATGATATAGTAGTACTTACCACTCCACCAAAATTCCCGTCGGTATATAGTACCTCTTAAAACATCCTACTAAAGTGATTTTAAGCCATTAGCGAAAGTCATTGACTTTGAAGATGAACAATGTCTCCATCAACTTAATAATTACATGGCACCTCTTAAAAAACCCACAGTAAAGTGATTTTAAGCCATTAGCGAAAGCTTAAATAAAATAAGCGTCACTAATGATGAAAAGATAAATAAGAGCTTATTTTTTTAATCCAACTTTAAACATTATTGGGTTAGTTTATATAAATCTATAGAAACAGTCGAATATGTTGTCAGTAAAACACAAATAATATATTCTACATAGCATTGTATATACAGTCTAGCGGCTTCGTTTTGCCACAACAGTACCATATGGTCCTCGCGCTCATCTCTGAACCAAAGGAAGATGATAATACTATTCTTTTCATTTCTTATATTTATTTTATTAATTAGTCTTCTCATTGTACAAAGTCATACTGGCCATGATATCATGTGAATTCCACCTCATCATTTTTGGATTTGCGCTCAAGAAATGTTTTTTAATTTTTACACCCTTGTTGCTCAAGAATATTTTCACTTGGATGCTTGAATATTCCCATGGGCCATGGTACACACCATTAAGGTACAACAATGAAGAACATCCAATTGTAGCTTGACCATTTATAAATTCATCTCTTTTAGGAAAGTAGTTATGGTCATTATAATTTCTAGATTACATTACAATAATTTATATTTCTTGTAATTTAGAAAATCTTAGTCTCAGTTGATTGCTTATCTAAAATGCTAAACTATTAGTTTGTTGGTGTGGATTCGATTCTCCATTTTGTATTCCTCCCCTTCCCCTCCCCTCCCCCCTCCCAACCACACACATAATTTTTTTTTTTTAAAAAAAAACCTTTGTAATTTAGCTGTAAACTGAAATAATATAAACATTCACTTTTGACAACTGTTAGATACAATGTTAAAGTAGCCATATATAATTTATAAACATTTCTCTTTTAGGTAAGTACGTAGTAGAAATAAAATAATAATAATAATTCCTTGATTACATCCATATCCTTTGTAATTTAGTTACCTTATAAAGTGAATAACATGAATTATCCATTTTTGACCACTTCTGTAAGACAAATAACATATTAATGTGTGGAATATATTAGTTAAATAAATTAGAAAAAGAAAACTACGATATCCAATAATCATTAAAATGTTAATATACTAATATATCTTTCTCGGACCATACGTGAATACAATATACTTTATATATCGGGCTGCTTTTTTTTTTTAAAGCTACGAAAAAAAGAAGGTAAAAGGCAATATAAAATTTAGAAGGAACAACAGAAAATTCAGTGAACAAAAGATGATAATTTTTAAATTCCATTTATTGGATTCCTCTATTTTGTTCTCTATGTAAAACAAAGTAAGTAATAATAAATAAATGACCAATTTCTGTTATCCATAGGTATAAAATAATAAAAATGTGTTGGTCTGATCTCATAAAAGGATAAGCTCACCACGAAATGGGGACCCCACCGGTAAAGAATGGGGGGAAGCGATACCTTTCTTTTCCTATATGCCACCTTCGTAAGCACTAATAAAGCCCAGCCCCGCACCCAAAGTATAACTAGAAAAACGGAATCTTCTCCCTTCTCTCTCCTCCATCTTTTCCCTAAAACTATTTGTCGCTCTCCCCTTTCTCGTATTTAGCCATCAAATCAAACTCAAAATCCGTTCCATTTGTTTCATCCTCAATTTATGGAAAGTACTTTCTATAGCTACTCTACTGTTATTTGAACCTTTTAATTCGTTTTAGAGAAGAGGAGTTTTTGCAATTGTGTGTATGCGTTTTTTGTTGTTGTTGTTGTTGTTGAATGGCGATGGACGATAACGAGAGTTGCGGAAGCAGAGCGACGGAGCCGTCGTCGCCGAAACAAAATCGGTTACATAGGCAGAAGCTTGAAGTGTTTAACCAAGTGCTTACTCGACTACAGGATTTGAATCTCGAAGAGGTTAAACTCCCTGGCTTTGAAGACCACCTTTGGCTTCACTTCAATCGCCTCCCTGTTCGGTTAACTTCATAAACCCTACCTTTCCTCATTTTTCTGTTACCTTGTGTTTTTTTTTGGAGCCATTTGTTTATTTTTGTCAAATTTGTACTGGTTTACTCAGTAATTGATCGAAATTTCCGCCTCTAAAAGTTAAGTTTTTTGGTACTGAATTTGGATGCCTGCAGATATGCATCGGATGTGAATGTGGAAAGAGCAGAAGATGTGCTCATGCATAAGAGATTACTGGACCAAGCAGAGGATCCTGCGAATACACCTGCCTTTGATGTCCGCCTCGTGCAGGTTATACAGCCATCTGTTTTTCCTACATTTTTATGCGTGTATGCCCTATCACTATTAATACTCTTTTTTCTTTGGTTACTCTGAAAACTGAGGCTACGTAGAAATGACATTTGAACTAATTCTCCCTATGTATGACTAGGAGGACTCTCTACTTGATCTTACTTGAATAAGTTGGGGATTTGATTCAACACATAAGGTGTTTCCAAGAAGCACAGGGTCTATTATTTGGAAACTAGTAAATTAGCCAATAATCTCTTCAAAACCATACTTTTTTCTTTTCATCCATCCATCCCAAAACTTCTTTTGCATTCTGTCCTAGGAGGAAATGGAAAACTCTCTTGGGAAATAATGTAGTAAGGATAGCAGCTTATTGATATTTCCTAATAAATTATTGAAAGAATATCCTTTGAATTAATTTGAATATGCCGTGGCTCTTGTTTGTGTAGCTCCTATAGTGGGCTTGACGATACATAAGAATCCTATAATTCACTTCATCCTTCTTGAATAATAGGAACATATGTGTGGCTTAATGAGTGTGTTATTTCACAAAAATGTAACATGTATATTTAAAAGCGTGAATTTAAAAAGATATAGGGATAAAGACTTTTGTCTTCGCACATCCTCTTAGACTCTTTTACTTGTTTTGTTTCTCACAGTAAGATATCCGAGTTGAACTGTACATATCTTGATTACACTATCTAGGCCAAGTTCTTATTTGGTTAACCTTTAATATATAAGGCGTTGAGAATTTTCTTCATCTCTTAGCTAAGCTAGTCAATCTATGGCGTTCATTGAGTTAATTCAGCAATATATCATGTAACGCAAAAAGTAGTTTTGGGTAGCTCTTATGGAATGGCTTGTATGCTTATCGTCTGAGAATTTTCTAAATTTCTTAGGAAGACAAGTTAAAGCTAGTAGATTGAGCCTCTGAATCTTTGAGGCATCCAATGGGTTGTGTCTCTATATCCATCTGCTTTAAGTGGGTGTGCATTAGATGAAGAGTTATGATTTAGATCAAGAGACTTGAATGACTGTGGAAGTCATGTCGTTTCTAAGCTCTTTTAAACATTAAAGACTGTGAGACAAGTTACAGTAGGACTTTACAAAAGCAGGCTTATTACCAAATTCGGGAAGTGCGCTTCTGCCTGTATATGTGATATGAGATAGAGGAAAGACGAGATGTCCAGATATATAAACCAGCAGAAGAGAAAAGGGGGTGATTACCGACTTGAAGATCATTAGCAAGTATTTGATCATAACTGCAACTTTAGAATGCGATGCATGGCCCAACTCAAGTTATTTTGTAATTTGAAATATTCACATGCAAGTTCTGACTTTAAGTTCATAATGTAGGTTCAGCCCATGTACAATGGAGTTTCAGCCAATACGGTTGATGTAAATTCTTCAGTTAAAGATGAAATCCCAAGGTATTCTCTTAGTTTAAGCACTAAAGATACCTATTTTTCAATATCATTTCTTTTGTGTATTATTTTTGCACCTGTGATTTTTCTCTAGTGTGCTCCCTTGAGTAGTTTATTTCTTTTGTGTTGCCATCTTGTTTTCCCTCTCCAGCATTCATCCTCCTCCAACATTTGGTTCATCACCAAATCTTCAAGCCCTTGAAATTCATGATAATAAAGCTCATGCAAATCATGGAGAAAGTGATATCAATTCTACTTCGCGGTCAACGAGGTAAAATTCTCCATAATGCTTGAGTTGGTAAATGATAAAGAGTCATGATGCTAGTAGTTGGCATTGTAGCTTTTCAATACTGAGTTATTTTGTCTTTGGAAAGGATTTCTTATTGACTTTTCTTTCCTAGCAATATTCTTATGTGCCAATTGATTTTGTGCAGGCCAATGCACGAGATTACTTTTTCAACAGTTGACAAACCAAAAACGCTCACTCAGGTTCCTCATTCTTTTCAGAATCCTCCTCCCGTTTTGTTCATACATGCTCTCTTCTCATCTCTTATATTCTCATAATGAAACACAAACTGTAGTTTCATGAATTTACCATATGCAAATCTAGTGCAAATTTAACAGTAAATAAGGTTAAGACTCTTAAATTCCTTAAAGTATCTGTCATTGGACTCGCTTCTAATAACTAAATATTGCCTCGTTCTTGCTTAATAAGCAAGGAAATAATGACCTTTATCTAAGTAATACAACTGATATTTTCATAAACTACGTCTCCAGTGCATAACATAGAATAAAATGAAGATAAAAGTTAATAGAAGACTATGGTGAAGGGGAAACAGAGGATAATACGGAAAAGTTATTGTATGTGCCCGTGGATTGATTGTATGATTAACTTCGGAACATAAGAAAGTCCGGAGGGGTTTATTCAGTTAACCTAACTTTCAAAAATATTTTTAGTCATGACGAATCAACTTTTCTGATACAATCTTATTCCAAATTAATATAAGAAATCTTTTAGGGAAATGGGCTTACCTATTTCTACTTCCCAAAGCAAAGGATGAACAATTGGTATTTTTACTTTATGTAGTCAGCATTGTATTGCCGTTACTGGTATAGGAGAGTCTTTATTGTTAGATTTGTTCAGGGAATCAGAGTCAGTAGTGGAAGTGCAGGAATATGCCACTTCAATGTGTCAAAGCTCTCACTGATTTTTTTTTTTTTTTTTTGTATGCATATTTTATAAATAAGTAGTTCTGCAGAAGTTTTGGACCACAAAAGTATTTTAAAGGAAAAGATGAAAGGTGTTAATGGGATACGATAACGAAGGGCTTCTAATGAGAAGGAAATTAGGAAGTGAAATTTGAAAAGTCCCGGGATCAGTCCTTGAAATCTAAAGATTTGGGTTGTGATTACATTGCAAATTAGTATGTGAGAAAAGAAGAGAAAAGAAGAGATGTATTGATGACTTGATGATCTTATGAATGCAAGATACGTTCTTATGAATGTTATTTGTAGGTTTAAAACACAAAACACATATTATTTGTATGATGATATCAAATTGAAAAACTTAGCTCTTCTGAAATTTTGATTCTAACATCCTAACACCATCCTTTCAGACTCGAGGTTGGGACTTTGAAAGTATAGAAAAGTAAACGGTCTCCGAAATGCGACTTGAACACTGTCACTTGAACAGTTTCTGAAAACCTGCGGGAAGATCATTGGAAAAGTTTAGTCACTCGAATTTGTTGGATAAGTTGTTAGAAGTTGTCGAAATAATGACCTGAAGAGTGATCTGAATACTGTTGGTTTTGTGACAAAAGAGGCAGTGCCACTAGAGGTAACAAGATGCTGTTCGGATAGTGATCTGACAGGGACAAGTTTAGCTGGAAATAGGTAGTGTCTCCAAAAATTTGAGATGTCTCTGTGTCACTGGAACAAACATCGAAAATAAACGCGACGGTATAGAAATATTTACCTAAAAGAGAAAATAATAATAAAATTATAAAGCAAATTTTGACTTGGCCGATATAAGACCATCCACTATTAAGGAGAAACTACTTAAGCTTTTACCTAGATGCTCTGATACAATATGAGAAAATAATAGAAGACAATATTTGTATGGATAACTTGATACTTTGATAAATAACAAACACATTTATTTTGTGGTGTCAAACACGATTAACATGTGTTATTTCTTAGAGATGAGACAATAAGAGGAATACAAGGTTTCTATGATGAATATAACCCCAGGGATTTGGTTTAGTGGTAAGAGCACAACGCATGATGTGTGGATTATACCCACGTCAAGGGGTTCAAACCCTGCTGCAGACACAAGCCTAGCATTTAAGTGGAGAAGGATGGAGGAGCGGAACCATTGTCCACTGCGTTTCGAACCGTGCATCACTGGCCCTCAAGGATTTCTCAGTTACGAAAAAAGAGGTTTCTATGATGAATTATACAATGCCTAACCTTTCTCAATGGTTTCTGTTTTGGTATATGAAAATATCAAATTGAACCAAGCACCTGAAACTAATTTACATTTTGCTTTAAATCATATATATAGCTGGAGGCAAACTGTTTATTACATGATATGCACATTGAAGACTTCATCCCAAAGCTCTCTAGGCAGATTTCAGTGTTTGTCAAAATGCGACCCCAGTTATTCCTACAAAATCAAATAGTTTCTGTTAAAATATTGTGACAGTGTACCTGGATTGAAATCTGTATTATTTATTTACTCTCTGTCTCATGGATTTTTAGGTTATGTTGTCGTTCGTATCTGTGTAGTCCTGAAAGTAATATAACTTCATTAATCTGCAGAACCTGCCAGATTTCAGAGTTCTATTGAACATATCTATCTTATCATGTTAACTTTGTTCTTATCTTGTTCGATTATATTGACCTCAATCCTCTATTTCCAGTTGACTAATATAATTTCTGAGATTGGTCTGAACATTGAAGAGGCCCATGTTTTTTCAACTACTGATGGTTTCTCCTTGGACGTCTTTGTGGTTGATGGATGGCCATATGAGGTACAGTATTAGTGTTTCTTTCAAGATATAACATAATGCTTGCTGACAATTAAAAGTCTTCTCTTTGTTCTACTTCTACAATTGTAGTCTAGTTATATGATCAACATACTCTTTATTCGCACCGACATAAGTTAAAAGATGAAAAGTTTTGCCTTTGCAAGTCTCGTTTAATTCCTCTTTTCTTGTTAATATGTGTAAGTTTTGAAACTATGTTCCTTATTCATCATCTACTAGATTGCTTGTCAGTTTTATGCTTGTTCCGCCCTTTCCCAATTTATACGGCTCTCTTTCAATTTTGGACATCTTTCGTTCATGTATGACTTTAAAGAATTCAGACTCATTTAAACTAGTGATGTGATTTTTTTTTTCTATCAGACATTTAAACCAACTTTTCAACCATCACTTTAGTATTTTCTTATATGTTAAATTAATGTCTTAAGCTCTGTCCCCAGAACAATGTGGTCATATAAAATGAGACAGAAACAATGCACGACTTTATATCTGATAACTTTTTCATTCAAGTCTCATATTATTCAACTAGATATGGTTTCACTTAAAAGGACACTTATGAGATGTTACTTGGTAAATTTAGGATGTAGTGTATTTTAAATATGAAAGTTAGCAAATTAACCCCTCGTCTTCCTATATTCACTAGATTCATGAAGTATATCTCTTCCTTTTCCTTTTGTGGTAATTTACTTGAATACTAACTTATTTGGTTGAATTTCTAGGAGACAGAGTTGCTTAAGAGTGAGGTGCAAAAGGAAATTATGAGGAGCAAGGTAGATATTCTTCTGACTGCTAAATGAGGACAGAGTGGCACTCAAAATTTTCTTCTGTTAATACCTAATATGCATTATGGCTGTGTTCTTTTGGGAAAAGTAAGATGCTGATTTTGCTGTTTTTCTTCATAAGGTGCTATGCAACTTATGGAGAAACAGCTGAAATATTTGGGTTCCATTGTGTGTCATCACATTAAGCTGAATTTGATGCACTCACCTAAATTTGGTTTATGTCCTCTTAATTAATGGGATCAGAAAATGACTTTCTCGAACATGAAGTCTTGCCTTTGCTTGTCTGATGTTTTGTGCGAGTCAGAAAAATTAACAATCTTGCCTTTTATCCCAGTCAAATTCATAAATGCTGTAAAAATACTCTGTTGCAAGATCATAGGGCTTTGGTGTAGTGGTAAGAGTGCAACACGTTATGTGTGGGTTAGGCACACGGCACAAGTTCGAACCCCCACGGCAGACAAAAGCCCTGGTATTTAAGTGGAGAAGGATAGAGGAGGGTCATTATCCACCCAGTTTCGAACCATGAGTCTTTGGTCCTCGGGAACTTCTCTAATATAAACAAAAAATACTGTCACTAACTCTCCTTGAATTAATTTCAGATTTTCCAGCCGCAGCAATAGCCTAAGTAAGAATTTATGTCAACTGAAATTATGGTTTGTCTATGTATTGCATAGGAGATTTCTAAAAGTCATATGCCGATATCCTCCAACACTCTGCATCACATTGCATGATATAGATTCTAAATTTACATTTGAAAAAGGAAGGACAAACACGTAGTCGGTCCCTTGAACTTGGCATGATTTTTCGTTAAGACACCTAATCTTTTGGTCATACCTAAACACACCATGTTGCTCAAATTTTGCTATTAAACAGCCTTGCTGATGTGGCAGATTGCGTGTATCTCAATTAAAATTGTGCCCATGTTGCCAGAAAATATGAAGTTTTTGCTGAAAAAGATTTTTCCGGCCATCTTTCAGTGACAAATTTTTTCAACCATTTTTCGTCTTCCGTCCGCCACCACGATCACCTCCTCCTCCTTATTCGTAGATCCAGCTTCCACCAGCACCTCCTCCTATTCTTCTTCATAGATCTAGCCACTATCACAATCACCATCTCCATTTCCTCAGATCCAGCCATTATCACCATCAACTCCTTTGTCTTTTCAGATCCAGCCAGTGCCACCTTCTCCCCTCTGTTGTCTCAAATCTGACCACCACCACCTATTCCCTCTCTTTCCTGTAAAGGCTAGCCACCACCACTCTTCTCCTCGTTCTTCTCAAATCCGATGAGACAACCATCACTGATCTAACCACCAAAGATTTGGCCACCACCATAAATCCAGCCACTGTCATAGATCCGCCCACCACTGGAGTTAGACATTCAAACTAGCCAGTGAGCAGATAGACACTTCTACTTCATGGAGACGTGTCTCTTGAACTCCTCACTGACATGGCAAACCATGTGCTTGCACTTACACTTGAGCACGTGAATAACTTAATTTAGGCTTTTCTTCTTATTTTCCTCAGTTTCACTTTCCTCCTCCTCCAATATTCTCTATGTGGGCTCTGCATTTCTATCTTTAGTTTCTTTTATCTAAACTCAGTCGTAAACCACCAGTCCACCACAATAAATTGGCAACCATTGCTGCGATGGAAAACCACCATCACTCGTTCAGCTTTTGGTGTATATTCAAAACGTTTGCCATTCAAAATAGAGACAGGTGAAACACTTTGCTTAACACCAATAAATAAGGTTTCTCTTTTCATTTCAATCTAAATTCATGATATTTCCTTTTCTACTGCCGTAGTCGTCGTCTTGTTTCTTCTTCGGTCAGAATCCATATCAAGGCTTAAGGTTTGGGGTTTTTCTTGGAACACGTTGAATCGATCTTGGGTCTTTTATAAATGAACCTCCAGTAAGCCAAAATTTCCCATGTAAAAAAAAGAATGGATTGATTTGATTACTACCCAATAATCTTAAACTGAAAAAGTTGAATTTCTGATGAAGAAATTGAGATTAACCGTTGAGGTAGGGGAATGGTTTGGATATTGGAAGTATTACGGAAGGAGTTGAAGAGGTGAAACTATGGCCTAGTAGAACGCCATTGAAAGTAATTTGGGGGGTGTGGAGAAGAAGATGAAGAAGAACCTAGGATTGGGGGAGGGGGTTCTAGTTTTGGGCGAAGAAGCGAGGATGAGGAAGGTCTGGATGGTAAAAAAAGAACAAGTGGGGGTTATTTTGGGATTTTCTTTATTTTCCCTTCAATTGTAATTTTTTTTAAATCAAAATTTGTGATTTTGAAAATGATAGGAATCAATCACTGATTGGTTCATTTGACATGTCAATGGCGAGTAAGTTTCACGCTGATGGTCTTCGGACACAAGTGTTCAAGAGGCACCTCCTCCAAGTAGAGGTTTCTCTCTGGTCACTGGCTAAGTTTGAGTGTCTTAACTTACAAAACGTGCCAAGTTTAAGGGGCTATCTAGATATTTAGCCTTTCTTTTTTCCTTTCTCATGTCCTACTTTTTGGTGTAAGCAATCTAGGGTTTCCCCTTGGGCATTGCTAATAGCCGTATTAGCTTCTCTCGCAGCTCTCTTATACCATATGATATAAGGAAGAAAAAGAATGATCTGTAACATGTGAAAATTTGTTAGGTAGCTCATTTTCTTGCTTTTCAGTTTTTGGGTCTTTTATGTGGTGTCCTTGATATACTTCCGTTCCTTTAACGAAAAGATAATGAACCTTCCTAAATTTGTACTGATCTACACGTTGGTGTCTGCTAATAGCTGAAGTGCTCTAAGCAGCTTGAAACATTAGTTGGAGTTTTGAAGAAACTGTTTTCTTGGAATATGCGATTGAAAGAAGAGGGCAATAAAAGATGCGCTAAAATTATATTTATTTTTCCTTATTTGATATCTGCATGAACCTGTTTAGAATCCATGCTCTGGCTTATTCTTTTGTAGGTTCTAATTCAGAAGCAAGTTTTCTCTGTCATTTATTCTTCTAGATTTTGACTATCATACTGGACATCAGATGGTCTCAGTGTTTTGATCTTCTGGAGTTCTGGTTATGTTTTTCAGGAGCAAACACCATATATCCAGCCTGCAATCCACGAGCAAGGTCAAACATCTGAATCAGGTTCTGAAAGTGTAAAAATACCTAATGATGGATCTGATGACTGGGAAATTGATATCCGCCTGCTGAAATTTGAAAACAAAGTTGCATCTGGGTCATTTGGAGATCTGTATGATCCGACAATCCACATCTTTCTTTCTAGTTGAGTTTGTTTAGTCTGTAGATTTACACTCCGTCTTTTGCAGGTACAAAGGCACATACTGTAGCCAGGAAGTGGCTATAAAAGTTCTCAAGCCAGAACATTTGAATATGGATATGGTAAAAGAGTTCTCGCAGGAGGTCTTTATAATGAGGTGCGTCGGTCGTACTATCATGGTTGAGAATCCCTTTCAGGACAACCTCACTGTTGTTTGCATGTATCAGATAGAATCCTGTCCATCCTTTTAAAGACTGTTTGAAGGATGCCTTTCTGCTGCTACTAGAGATAGCTGTACTCTGTTGGAAAAATTTGCTCTCTACAACTAGAGAATTTTCGTGCAATATTTACTCCCTCTGCCTAATTCGATCTTGTTTCCTTTATACTGTATTGAGTTACAAGGTATTTCTCCGGTAAGTGGCATTAAGCTATCTATTTGTTTCTTAGTGGCATTAAGTTATTCAGATTAAAAAAAACTGTCACATAATTCAAGGCGTTGAGTTCTCCCAAACACACTCAAAGTCTTGGAAATAGTAACAAACTTTAAAAGTTGTGGATATGTGCATGTAGTTTTGAATTTTCATTATTGATAATTATGTTATCTTTCCAGCTTCCTATTTCCTGTTTCTTTCATCAATTTTTGTATTCCCACTGCTTGAGATTTTATCTTGTTTGTTTGCCTCTTTTAGGAAAATTCGGCACAAACATGTTGTTCAATTTATAGGGGCATGCACACGACCTCCGAACCTGTGCATTGTGACTGGTATATTTCAAGATTTTATGTATTTGAACTGAATTACTATGTCTGTTAATAGTCTGGAGAACTGTTTGTTCTCTGTTGATTAGTGTTACATAGTGTTCACCTGAAGATACGTTATTTGATTGCTTTATAAAGCATGCTTTATTTATTTTCTAAATTTTTGATCTTCTACTCACACTATTACACTTGAATGACAGCTTATTTTTATTACTTTTGGGTGTCTATCCTGCTTCACATAATTGAGAAGGTGCTTTTCATAATTTTATTGATCAGAGTTCATGTCCAGAGGAAGCATCTATACTTTTTTGCACAAGCAAAGAGGTGCATTTAAGCTTCCTACCCTCCTGAAGGTTGCAGTTGATGTTTCTAAGGGAATGAGTTATCTGCACCAGAATAACATAATTCATCGGGATCTGAAGACTGCCAATCTTCTGATGGATGAACATGGAGTAAGTCCGAGCTGGATCTCGACTCTTTTAAAAAGCTTGTCCAGTAGTCGTAAATTTTTTTCTTTGGAGTCTAGGGTATTATTTCATTTGTTACTAAGCTATCTTCGTGCCAGTATATCCATTTTCATGCAAAATTTATGCGCAATTAAAACCTGTAGGGAAATCAAGGTCAATATGCATTTAGCCCGGCAAAATACAGTGGAAAACTGTGTCATATGATTAGGCTATGGGAGTATAAGAGTATATAACAAATATGGAGATTTGTATGAGTTAAAAGTCCATCAATGTTCTTCAGTGCTCAGGACCCCTTTAGGAGGCTATTTCTATGCCTGATTGATGTGGATGAAAACATCTAAAAACTATTTGATGTCAAATTAAAGAATCAAAATTTGTGTATTTAAATCTTTAGATCCAAATAAAGATGATAGGAAAGTTAAATTGCAAGGTCCACTTATCCATTGAGTCCTTTAAAAATATTCGGTGAGTAATATTAGCAGGATTAAAGCTTGATCGGTGGCAATTTAAGTTGATTCATATTGTGAAAGATGTGAATGTGCGAATAGCACATTGAGTTAACCTTCTTGTTAATGTCTACATCACCAGTTTTTGCTTTCCAAGGAAATCTATTGATGAACTTCGATAAAATAACCCAGCAACACCTATAAATTGCTGCTGGTAAGAGTTGCCTTTTGCGTAATTGCTTTGTTCACAGAATGTTCACTCTGACTTTAAGATCCATCCTCTACTGAACAGGTTGTTAAGGTTGGTGATTTTGGGGTTGCGAGAGTGCAGGTTCAAACTGGGGTGATGACTGCCGAAACTGGAACATATAGATGGATGGCTCCTGAGGTGCAGAGATCTAAATTTAATTTTATGCAGTACATCCCCAATTCAGTTGAAACTAATGATCCCAATTCTTTGGTTTTCTTGCTGACAAGATGCATGATTGCTCCACCAATTATGCTTTTATCCACGTGCTTAGATTTGTCGCCACAATAAAATAAGTATAATGGTCCCCTTCAAGCTGATAGGACTTTTACTTTGAAACGCCTCAGGCTCCTTTGATTCAAGCATGAGGAGCTTTTTATATGTTGCTCTATGAATTTTGTCTTTTATCCTTAGATTCTGCTTCCAGACTCTGAAGTCTGGTTGTCATCTACAGGCAGTGCTTGGGACTTGTGTTCTTTTTTTTTCTATGACGGTGATGTAGGGGTCAGCTTGCGTGCACCTTGACTAATTCCATCATATACCTGTTATCTCTCACTAGCACAGGTACCAGGTAACTCTGTCTACCAAGGCTTAGACAGATGGGAAGAAATAACCTAACGTTTTTGTCTCATACTGGGATTTGAACCTAAGACCTCATAGTATCTTTGATCTTGTGTTCGTTTGCTGCACCCTGCTTCACCTTGGACACGTTAAGCACAAGGCGCTTTTGATAACCTTGTACGAGGTTTATTTTACTTAGGTTGTCATCGGTAATATGCATCGCATGATTCCGTGTACGGTTTACCATGCAGATAGATGGGGTTTCTGCAATATTAAGCATTTAAACGGGAACTCTTGGTTTAATGGTTTTTTGCTTCTCTTCCTTTTAATACTACAGAATTCTCTTGTGTCATCCCAGTCCAACATTCTATCAGCAAAGAGTTTGGCCCGATTTTGTGCTTAACCATCCTGCAGCATCCAAGTTTCATGCTTAAAATGGTTTTTATTCATTGAAGGTAATTGAACACAAACCATATGACCACAAGGCCGATGTTTTCAGCTTTGGTATAGTGCTGTGGGAACTTCTGACTGGAGAAGTAAGTTTCGCATTCTTTTCTTTCTTTCTTTTTTTTTGAAGTAAGTTTTGCTTTGCATCTATTTATGTTCACATATTGTTTCTTTAACACCAAAATAACTTTCATGTCTTGCGATGGAGCAGATTCCATATGCGTACTTAACACCATTACAAGCAGCAATAGGTGTGGTGCAACAGGTAGCATTACGGTTTATAGACGTCTCTAGTACTAGTGATTTATTCCCCATTAACTAACACCTCACATTTGGTTTCTCATGGTTTTCAGGGTCTACGGCCAACAATTCCTAAGGACACTCATCCAAAGCTTGCTGAACTTCTTGAGAAATGCTGGCAGCAAGACCCAACTCAAAGACCTGATTTCTCGGAGATTTTGGATATTCTGCAGCATCTAACTAGGGAGGTTGGGCATTTGCATAATATAAGCTTCATTTTGTTAAGGCTTTTTCATTCCTTTGAACCTGTGTTTCTATGCTTAAAAAACAGGTCGGAGGTGATGGAGAGGACAAACAGAAGGACAAATCAATTGGTAGCTTTTTCTTAGCTCTTAGAAAGGGCCATCACTGAGATTTTGGTGAAGAGAGGGAGGTGCTTGGCCTTCCGTTTTTGTTTCAGTGTACCGATTCTCAGATGACCAGACTTGATCCGATTAGTTTTTGAAAATCATGGTTTTTATCCAATGTTGCTTGGCACTCATTTACTATTCCTAATTTAGTCAGGGGCGCAAGCTGGTAGGAAAGCTTTAGCAACTCTGTACAGAATTCCTGTGAATTCCCAAATTCTGATTGCTAATCCTTTTTGTACGTTTCTTATTGAGAACTTCTATCTTTTCAACTGGTTCTAGGCACCATGATTGCTTCTGAATTGATGCTTTTGAACTAACCAAGATGTCTACCAAAGTACCAATGCCGCCTCAGATTACAGGGATGTAAAGAGAACTGGTAAAATATATAGTCAGTGAATATTGCTTTTCATCCAAGACGTGTTTACACGTTCTATCGCACAGTATTTTCTTAGTGAGTTTTGTATTCGATTGACTCAGGAAAAGATCTCCCGATATAATGTAGAGGTACCAACATGAGCAAATCGTCATCGGAGCTTTTGTTATAAATAGTAAAACAAAAAAATGACTCTATTATGGAATAGAAGACTTTTTTTTTAAGTATGAAAATAATACCCAATATTTATATATAAAAATGATTACATCTACTGCCCTGCCATACCTCGGAGGCAGCAAGTCCAGACTGGCATCGCTGAAGCTGAAAGAACGAGGATAATTACATTACGGAAATCGTTTTACTGGACTGCTAAAATGAACAGTAGAAAGAATTTCACTGAGAAGATATTTTCTCTATGATGTTAAAGGGTGATCGACTACTCTCTCTGTTTCAATTTAGACGACACATTTCGCTTATTGAAAGTCAGTTTAACTAAATTTTAAAACTAAAGTAGATTAGTTCAACTACACGGAAAGTACTACTACAAGTTGCAATTTTTCTCATGTCAATATGAATAAAAATATATATTTTGAAATGTTGGTTAAAAATTCATAAAGTTAGACTCTTGATAAGCTAAATGTGTCATCTGAATTGAAACGGGAGGGGTACCAGAAATTATATCAAGAGGAGCAGATTGCAATAAATTTTAGAACGTCCAGTTCAGTTGGATACGGACATCCAGAGAATGATGAAAAACAGGAAGCTGTTAATTAGCTAGAATGTCCAGTTCAGTACGGCTTCAACATTGTTTAGGATGGCAATGAACTACTTTTACGATCAGCAACAATTTGAGAAAAGTTGGAACACCTCTATCATTTTATTGATCCCTATAAAAAGGGACGAACTGATATTATAAAAGCAGAATACCTAATTAACCCCTAAACTTTGCATCGTTTATTTGGTGCACGTTTAAACTATTCGTTGTACTAATTATCACCCCCTTGGACTTGGCTATTTGAAGCGCTGCCATGATTAGCTCACAATATGTATAGACACCTCCCCATTGAATTGTGCCTCAAAAGTGAAAAGTTGTGATTCATGGAGTCTAGTTTATTGATATGAAAAAGGGACCACATAAATACTCCAGTAAAGCTTTGGTAGGAAAAGAGGGGATAAAAAAGCATAAGTTAGTTAGAAAAACAAAATTAGTAGAAGGATATGCAGTTCCGCTTACCCTAATTTGGACCTAGAATCCTTAACCAACAATTTTCATTTTGTCGAGATTTTCAGCAGTGATACACAAGTAGAAGAAATTTATATTTTCTTACAAATCCATATGTACATAGTATATGCTTTACAAAATAATTCATGTATGCAGTTAGATCTCATGTTCAGGCATTCCGTACTCCCTCCATCCTATCGGACTGCTCTATTTACTTTCCAATTGTTAGTTTAATTGGTTTGACCAGTGCGACCAAAAAAAAGTAATTTTTGTCCTGAAAACAAGCAATTGATCAACGAAAATTAATTCGTCCTCCAAAACAACTTTCAAACATTTTGAAACTAGTTTACTACTTATAATATACACCACAACGTCTCAAACTTCCATATCCTGAAATCTTGAAAAGTATATTTATTAGAGAACTGTAATCTGCATATATTTTTCTTTATATAGACGCAAAAAAGCGTAGTGCCCTTTAGATGGAGGGAGTACTAAGGTAAAACTCCCCACAATTCCGGACTCAAATCCGTATACTACAATTCCTGTGTACGCCACTAGATGGAGGGAGATACTGAAGAAGATAGTATATGAATTATCGACGATCATCGCATTTGCTGAGGAGTTGGCGAGCTCGGACAGTTACTTGCAGGCGTGCAAGGGCGTGCATGCAATGGAGAGCTATTCTAGCCTGTCTTCTCACACATGCCCCACGTACTACTGCTTGAAGCCTCACAAGGCTTTTCAATGCCTTAAACGCCCGTCTCGCCTATATATAATAAGTTTCATTGCCAGAATCAAGAACATGTATTATACATAGCAAATATTAATTAACGTCAAAAGAAAAATTAAAATTAAGAAGATGGTTAAGTAAAACTTACAAGATGACCCCTAAAGTAAGACTGGATAGTAATAGCAGCCATATCCTCTTTAGACAGAAAATAGGTGCGGCCATTGAGCTTTGTAGATTGCCCATTTGCACTGCTTGTTCTAGTTGTAATGGTGTTGTTATGTAGAACAATGATTGTTTTATGTGGAGGAGATGACCTGAATAGTTTCTTACGGACACTGCCAAACCAATTCTTCTTGGACATCCTCATGTTTGATAAATGTTAGCTTCTAGTTTTGGTTAGTTTCAGTTTTGGTAGAGCTTATGAATGGATAGATTTTTATGTGTGTTATTCATTCAGGAAAAATAAGGTGGCCAACATGTTTGTTAGGAAATAAGAGAATGGGACAATGGGTATACTTAGAACGTGGCAAGATGAAATTGATTCTTGTGTAACTTTTAAGTATTTCAAAAGACCATTCAGGGACCACTGATGTTGGGACATGGCCGGCCTAGGGACTTTTGTACCAACCCCTATTACATCAAAGTCAAAACATGGAAATTAAAATAAACGGATTTAAGTTATAGATATAGATGATTTACCTTATTTGTATAATTTAACATGCATGTAATTGTAGTGGGTTAATTATTACTTTTATTAAGTTACTATAATTAACATGAACTTATTTTTTTTTTCGTCCGTTTAAAAAAGAATATTCCTTTTTAAATTTGAAAATAATTTAGCTTAAACTTTCAATTCTATCCTTGACGAGAAGTTTTTACAATCACACAAACACTTTGGGCCCCATTTTAACTTGTTTAGGACCATAAATTCTAAAAGTCTTTATTTGTTCTTAAACTCCGTATCTAGTCAAACAGGTTCACATAAATGGAGTGAGTATATACCATAAACGGTTTGGGTCCGGCCGCTTGTTCTGCTCCTGCAAATGCCTACCATCCTTTAAATTCAAACCAACGCTATTCACCAGAAGTTGGCTGGTCAATTTTTAACTATATCGACCTGCATTACTCTCCTAAAGTATTTTAATAATATTACCCTCACGTTGTTTTCCGTTAGGATTCGTCAATTTAAGAATGAGATTATTGAGTTTTCCTTATATGTTCTGTTAGATCGCCCTAGCCAGGGCCGATGTAGTCGATTCAATTGAATTCATAATTTTTGACGCAGAATAAAAAATTTATTAACATTATAAAAATAATAGATATAAACTCATAACTTTAAAAATATAATAAGTTCACCACTAAAAACTTTGAATATTAAACTCATAAAACTTAAATCTTGGATCAGCTTCTAGCCCAAACTATTTGTACCTACCGTCTTATATACCTTTGCTTTCAAGCAGAGCAAAGTTGTAAAATAAAGCTGCTTCAGTTTTCCTTGTTTATACAACTGTACAAGTGCATATATTATATCAGTCCACTTTTTTCCAAAAAAAATTAATGATTTTTTTCTTCTTTAGTATGTATTAATTTGACAATGATAATCGAACACAGACTAATCCATCTTTGGAATTAGATATTCAATTACAATAAGAAAGAGTAGTATTTGTTGCAATTTCTTACTAGATATTAAAATAAGGAAAATTGAATATAAAAATTCTAAGTCTAACTCTAACATTTAACATTCTGAAAGGAAAACATGACAACCATTTTGAGGGAGGGCAAGTCAGCAGATGAGAGCACTTTCAGGCAATAATATTTATTTCATGAGAATGAGGAGAACATTTACACATATGGTTTGCAATTTTTTTTCGTAATTCAGTAATGACATTAATACTGTACAAGTATTTTCAATCTTAAAAACTTCCACCACACTTGTCCGCATCTTGATGTGCTTAAGGGAATTGACTTCGTCACGTTGACTTCTGTTCATAGTAATTAAGATGGTGTTATTATTAATGTTGTAAATCAAGAGTCAGTAGGAAGACTATTCTCTGTCCAAGCAGCATATCCTCCAGCAATGTCAGTCACCCCAGTAAATCCCTACAAAATAATTGGTGCACACAATCAATTAGCATATTATGTCGACATATTATCACAACTCAAATTTTGTTTATGGATCTTAATTTGTAAGTTCATTTAGGTATGGAGGTGCAGAGGCTCTAAGATTTTACTTCTTGTCGCAAATTATTACTCACTGCCAATTTTTAAGAGGAGACTTTTGAACCTGTGGTATAAAATTATGCACATATATTTTGTGTGGCTAGCAATTATTGTATAAGGTTAAATTATTTCTAAATATAGAAAGTGATTATTCTTCTTGACACGGATTAAAAAAAAATACAAATAAATTAAATCGGAGAGAGTAGTATTTATTTTGGATTATTTTAAATACATGATTATTTATATTTGTGAATAACTTTTTATGGCTATGTCTGGGCCACTGCATAGACAAACAGAATGCTAGTATTGCTAATTTTCTCTGGGACTTACAGCAGCAAGAAGATCAGTGGCAGCCATAAATGATCTCTTCCCCAACTGGCACCCCTATACAATGAAAAGTCAAACCAAAGTTATTAAATAAGCAAAAGCAAAAGCAAATTGACAAATCATTAACTCATGAAATTAAAGTTTATTTAACATCATATAACTTTGTGGACTTACAACTATAATTTCATCATCCTTCCCGAAATGTTCTAACACTTCTTGCAAGAAGTTGGGGTTCTTTGTCATACCTGCACCAAATATATATATATATATATATATATATGCAGAAGTAATTAAACTGATTGGACATATATTCTTGATTTAGTGAAATATTTCCAAGGGATGAGTGCAATTAAAATTACTTCATATTTCTGGTACACAAAAAAAGGGGGAGTGTTGAATATATATAACCGAACCTGAGCCAATTCTAAACATGTACGGAATGTTTATGGCCCCAGGAGCATGCCCATCACTAAATTCTTCAGCAGTTCTGCAAAAAAAAAAAAAAAAAGGTTAAAGATTGAACCTTTCATACTAAAATTATCGATATAGTATGTATAATAAAGCTCAATCTGTTAGGAAAATTCATAGAAGTAAAGTGCATAAATTAGCAGAGTACGTACCTGACATCTAAATAACGATGGCCAGCCTGGAGTAATTCAAGTGCCACACGAACTGGAACTGAAGTAGGAACGGTTGAGACCTGCACTTTCTCTCCCACTGTTGCCATCCAACTGCAGAATTCAGTCATTTTCAAGTCAAGAATATATCTTTGTAGGAGTATAAATAAAACAGAGAATTAAAGTAGTCACTTCGAACCCACCTAAAGCCTGGAGTTCTATTGCTAGTGCCAAAGTCACGTCTCTTTTGAGGCTGAAACTGAGACCTCGCCATTGGAATCAATGTCCCTGATGATACATTCCCATACGTCAAATTCTTGGGAACTTGGCACTCAACAAGTGAAAATGAAATGGAGGGAAGGGAAAGAATTCTCATGATAATTTGTGATTGAAATTCAATAGAATGGTGTGAGATTTTTGACAAGATGATCAGCTCTTTCTTGGATTGTGCTGAATGGTGAGAACTGAAATGGAAAGGGATATTTAAGGAAGAAGCCAAGGGATGGAGTAGACTAGTGTAAACAACACGGCCACATGGGTGTTTAAGTCTTTTGAATAGATAGACACGTAAAGGAAATATAGCATGGACTGGATTTGGGAATTTGGGATAACTCCCTAAATTATTAGAGAGTGACTTGGATAACCTGTGGTTGGATAAGTTCCAAACGGACCCACCTTTTCCCATCTAACGTCTTACCCTTCTTTTATCCACTCCCACACTTTTCAATGCCCTCTCGCCCCGTTACAAGCTTTTATTATCCTCGTTTCAATTTATTTGTATCTATCTCTTTTTTAGTCCGTATAAAAAAAATGACTTATTTTACAATTTAGAAATAATTTATCTTTATATAATGATTTATAACTACACAAAATATATGTGTTTGATTTCACACTATAAATTTAAAAATCTTTTCTCTTTTCTTAAACTTCATTGGTTCTCATAAATTGAAATGGAGGGAGTCTGACTTATGGAGATTTTAATTTTTCCGATAATTAATAAGTTGAAGTTCGAGGTTTTTATTAATTCGAATTCGTATCGTGCATGACTCAATTAGAAGAAGATTTTTTATAATAAGTTAAACTCGAACTTGATATCTCTAATTAAGAGGAAAAAATCTCATGCATTTAATCACTTTCTTTGATGGAAACGACTTGTAAGTAGTACATGCTTACAAGTCTGCATTGTAATTCAGAAAACAAACACGAAGATCAAAGCTTATAATAAATTAATCGAAAATGAAGATAAAAGTTCCTAATAAATTAATTTCTATTGCAGTTTTTAAGTTATTAAATGATACTTGTCGATGAGCTTCAAAGAAGTAACAGAATTGACTAATTCTTTTTAGCTTTTACTGTGTTATACGTCGCAATATTTTAATGAAAATATAAAACGTTTTCATGAGATAACGTAATTTTTTTCTTTATTTAATGGGGACTCGTTTCTTGAGAGATGGAACTTATTCCTTTTCTACGAATAATAATAAAAAAACTGATGGTCGGGTAAATGAATATCCAGTGCCTGACTCAGTTTCATGAATATATAGTCTTGTTAAATATAGGGAAATATTATTCCATAAAGTTGTTTTTGTGTATGTATAAAGTCGGAAGATTCTTGGCCCAAGGTTATAAGTTTTGGGCTTGAAAAGTAATGTCACCAGCCCTAGTAATACTATCAAATTGGATGACTACTCAATCCCACATATTATAGATTACATTGAAATTTTAACTCAAATTTCATACAATTCACATCCAATTAGTTTTGTCATATATTCAACGCATCTCTTCACCTATCTTATTGGACCACAACTAGTATATATTCAACACGAGGAAAACTTTGGACCAGATTTGGTGGGGTGCGCCAGGCCCGTGCAGTAGTGCAACGCATGGGCGACGCGCAAGAGCCCAAGTAGCAAGCTACTTTAATGAACTCTTCCCCTTAAAAAATTAAGTTAATATCGTGTGAGCCGATGGCTCACATATCAGATATTAAACTGATAAGAACAGATACTACACTTGATCTTAGCCAAAAGGCCGAGAAAGGTATGCTTTGCTCTATCCAAACAGCTGGCTTTTATTACAAGCACTTGCATTAAAGTCGTACTTTGGCCAGCGATGTGGGAGAGCAGTGTGGACAGATTGAGCTCCAAGAAGAATAGAAACTTAAGCTTTTGCTTTTGTAACATGACCGTTGTAAATACAAAATATATGAGATGCACTTGATGAAAAGATTAACGTGTACAATAAATGTACCAAAAGCCTTTAAACTTTAAAATGGAAATTAATATATATTAAGACATGAGTATTGACTAAATAATTGTACTAGTACTTACTATTGAATTCCTCCAAGTTGAGCAGGAAATGGGTCATCTGCATTCTATCCTAATATTGCTCATGGTGCTCCTTTATATCAAAGCTACAAAAATTTAAAAGTTGCATTTGAAAGTTAATTTACAAGATTTAAGAATCTGTTTGGTGTGAGTGACGTGAATTAGAATAGTCACGTTTATATACTTGGTTAATTAGATAATGTAATCAATAGCTGAGTTATGTAGGACATAGTCGAACATCTTTAACCAAAAAGTTATATTATGTATATAGACAAATACCACTTTTTATGAATATATATATAATATATTCTAATCGTCCTTACCACAGTTGAGGCAAAGAGCCGACCAATTAGTGCTGTTCAATTTGACGTAAGTGACACAGCTTACGTTGGTGTAGAACTTTAAATGACAAGATGGTCGATCAAGGTTATATATGTTATTTTATATAATTTATATATTGTTTATAATTTTTAAACAACGTCCTCCTTGCATTTCTTAACAAGTAATGTATGATACATGTGGACCCACGCAACTTTCCTTTTTGCATGAAGTAGTGTGAAACTTTTTTCTTAAATGCACTGTACGTCAGTGTTGATTAGACATTTTTGCAAGAAGTACTGTGAACCTTTTTTCTCATTTGCTAAAATATTTAATTTTGTTTTAGACAATAGTAGAAGTTTTCATAGAAAAAGTAAAATTAATTTTTAAATAATAGGGCAGCAAAAAGAAGTATCGATAGATATTACAAGATTTTCATATACCTATACTATTTTAAAGTATTTTAAAAATAAAAATTAAATGGTTTTATCTATCCACACTTTTTGAAACGATTTCAAACTAAAAAAAATTATATTCAAAATTAATTTTAAAAAGTAGAGTTTGTTAAACCTCAAAAGTTAATTTAAGTAATGAGATATGTTCCTACTATACTGGAAGGCTATATGTTATATCTTAATTGATGTAAAAGTATAATCTATATGGTTTGAACTCCATTCTTCCATGATAAGTTTTCAACTATCAATAAATTGTCTTATTATTACCTGTTATAATTTTTATATTGTTTCATTATAAAAATTAACATATGATAATTCTATAAAAAATAAAAACATTTCTCTCATCTTCTTAAATTGAGGAAAAAACTAAAATCCGTATAATTTATATAGACTTCTATCAAATGTTTATTTTTTTATCATAAGTTAACATTATTTTAAATGATTTATATTAAAATGTAATTTGAACTACTAGATTGAGTTCCTACAATTTATATCATGTAAAAACAATATAATAATACAAAAAACTATTTATATCATGTTAAAATTTGTTTTAGTGTCTATTGTTCTCTTTGTTTGAAGATGGAAATTGCCTCATTAGGACTGCAAATCCCCTTGGAAGTTCTCTCTGCTTATTGTACTAAAATAATTTCTTAATTTTGATGTACAAGATATGAAGTAAAATCATAGTTTTTTCCCATCTTTTATCGTACTATAAAGAATGACATCTCTTTCATCGAGTAGTTGATTGTTCCCACAGTCGAAACACTTGCAAAACTAATTTGGATGTGTTCCATATTAGTTTACAGAATATAGATTGATATGCTTTTTAATCTAGAAAATTATTAATATAGATGATACTTGTAGCTTTTTAATTTATTCTCTTGTAAAATATTCAAATACCGTGGAAAAATAATACCATTGATATCAATTTTTCAATTTGATGTTTGTGTTTGATATTAACGGGAGGTTAATACTCTTATGTTAATTGAAGCAACTTGAACAAGTTATAATTGGTAGCTTAATTTTATATAAATTATTAAAATAAATTAATTGTAAATTGTAATCCCCAATATCATTCTCTATCCATGATTAAATGGATATAATAATGATAATTTATTTATTAAAATTAACTAAAAACCGACAAATAACAATTTTAAAATTATAATATTAGGCCCGTATACATGCCTTTTCCCGTCTAGTCTTACTACTAAAGAAAACATCCAAACCCCCTCCCTTCTCCTTATGCATACATTTGTATTGCTACTTATTTCCTTTCACCTTTACTTTTTCACTAATTCTAATATATAAAGAAAAGTAATTAATTAAATCGAAATAGTGAAATGAAATATAGTAATAATTAAAAAAATTTAACCATCCACAAAAATAGTTGCTTAGAAGAATCCTCAACATTCTAACTATTTAGAAGTAAAGTACTCCACACTCTTTTTTTCACTAGCTTTAGCACAATAGTTCCTCATTTTTGTTAACTTCTCCTCAAATATTGTCCAAAGCCTGCTAAATTGAGTAAAAGCGAGCTCGAAGAGCTGGTCCAAAAGCTGAAGTGGCCCAATTTCAGTAACGAGCACATTTTCCGCACGCTCAATTAACGACCAACCACTGCCACCGGACAAATTAGTCAAACCACCACTACTCACGGCGAGTGGCACCCAATTTTGAGCTGATGGCCAGTCTCATCGGCGTATCATCTTCCCCTTTCCCCACCCAAACCTCTCATCTCGTCCCATCTCGCTCTACTTCTATATCTTCCCTCATTCAACTCAAGGTACACTTACTCTTCATCTCTTCAAGTTTTTTTTTTTTTGCCAATAGTAACATTTGTATTGCTTCGTTTCTTAAGAGAGATTCAGGTCGGCGATTTCTGTTGCTTCGGTTGAGCTGCTCATCAAGAAAGGTCGAAGATGCAGAGACAGAGTCAGAAGCTAAGGTGGTGTTATCAAATACTTCTGCTGACACAAGCATTTCAGCATACAATTGGTGTGCAGCACTTGGAGGGGTTGGGTTTCTCGAAACTTCTTACTTGACGTACCTCAAGCTCACTAACTCTGAAGCATTTTGCCCTGTTGGTGACGGTAGCAGCTGCAGCAATATCCTCAACAGCAACTACTCAGCTGTGTTTGGTAATATCCCTTGCTATTTTAGGAACTTTTCTGCTTTAGAAATAGCTTTGTACCTTCTACAAATATCTAAAGTTTTGTTTAAAAAAGAGCTTTTAAAATAATCTGTCAATGTCTAAAGTTCTGTAAAAATGAAACAAATTTTAATCTGGGAATATTAACACTGCTGGACAACTATAATTGGTGGGAAGCTGAAAAGGTGGTTGGATATAGTTATTTTTTTGCATTTGGCAACATCTTCACCAGACAAACAACAACTAGGCCTCAGTCTCAAACAAATTGAGGTCGCACCAGAATGTAAAAACTTCACGGTTCTCTTTGATGATTAGCCTCTTGTTTGATTCTCCATATGAATTGTTTACTTACAGGAAATAAGATTATTTACTCTCTATTTCTCCAATTGGAAATGTCTTATTTTGACTAAAGAGTAGAAGGAACTCTTTTTAGTATTTATTGAAGACCATGTAGCGCAATATACCATTTGGTGATAAAATTGTTATTGAGAGAATAAAGGGAGGAACAACTATTTATGTGGTATTATATCTATGAAAACCCAATAAAATAGACAGACTAAGAAGTGAAAGGTGAATTCCATTTACAGATGGAGATAGTAAACTTTCTATATTGTTGGCATTCGTCATAAAATGACTATGTTCTATTTTGATCTGAAAGACATAGATTGAACAGTCATCAAATTGAAAGCAGTATATCACTTAAATTGCAGGTAATATGTTTTGGAAAGAGATTCAGTTTTCATGCTTTTGCATTTGCCAGGTGTTCCTCTTCCATTGATTGGTATGGTTGCTTATGGAGTAGTTGCAGTACTTGGGATACAATTGGGCCAGAAAAGGATGCCTCTTGGAATTGGTGAAGGTTATGGGCGTTTGCTTTTACTTGGAACAAGTACTTCCATGGCAGCGGCCAGTGCATACTTCTTATACATCCTAAGCACACAATTCTCTGGAGAATTTTGCCTGTACTGTTTAGCTTCTGCCTTATTGTCGTTTGGTTTGTTCATCAGCAGTATAAAGGTTATCCCCACCACAGATAATATTGTTTGTTTAGCTTCTATGGCCATATGCAGTGCTAATGACAAAGATGTGGCTTTTGTTTACAGGGTTTGGGGTCTCAAGAGGTGCAAAAAGAGGTGGGTTTACAGTTACTTATAGTTCTCTTGGTGGTTTCCACCCTAAACAATTCATACAGTGCCTTTCAGCCGACAAATACCAGGTAAAAAATCCATACGCCTTTACACCTTGTAGGTTAATATTAGTCAAAGTGCATCTGGATTTAAAGGACAATAGGCAGGAGTTCCGCTTTTTTGCATTATATAAGGAAGGTTTAAAGAAAAGAAAACAGGAGCTTTTCTGTTTTATATTTCCTTGTCTATTCTTCCCAGAGTAGGTGTTGGATTGCTCGGAGCTATAAATTCAACTCTAACCTCTTCATGACGAGTTAGATTCTCCTAGGTTAATGTAATCTCCTTATATGATCGTAGATGATTCTCATCAGTTGAGTTAGCTTTTGGTTGAATTAGGCTCAACAAACATTTCTCAACTATTTCTTTCAGGTAAGTAGGCAATACATTATCATGGTTCCTTCTGATTTTCAATGAAGTAGGTTTGCAACATTATGGACCTTTCTTCTCGGACTAAATTCAGTGAGCTTATTGGGTTGAAATTGCTTAGAATTAAAAATTTGATGTTTGCTTGGGATAGATTACACAGATAATCGCATAACTTATGTAATCACTTTCATGCATTATTTAAGCTATAATCTTAAGCAAGTAGAGAAGTTTGTTCAGTTTGTAGCTTTACCAATAGCAAGATATCTTGGTCATTTTAATATAGAAAAGCTTTTGATGTATAGTCACACTTAAACTCTAGATCGTCTGAAATCTATGAGTTAGTGAAAAGATCCTGCACATTATTCAAGAGAACAATTACTCATATTCCCTTTCCCATCTTTGCAGTTCTGCTATGACTGAGCTGGAATATTTCACAACTGAGATAACATCACCGTCGACACCTTTTGCTATTTCCCTAGCGAAGCACCTGCGTTCAATTGGAGCAAAAATGTATGGGGCTTTCTGGTGTTCTCACTGCCAGGAACAAAAAGAGGTTCTCCTTCTTTTTGCAGTTGTGCTTTCTTAAAATTGCATTGATGGGTATAGAAACCATATCATCCTCTGCTTATATTTATATGGAATATGAAAATGATTGTTTCTCTAATTGATGAATTATTTCCATTTTGGTTGCCTCAAAAGCATAGTGACATCTTTTCATTAGGCCAAAAAAGAGAGCATGATTCTCAGAGTTGTGACCAGAAGAAAACATCGATAAGGCTCTGGTTAAGAATCAAAAGAAAACATGATATGGGTAGGGAAGAATACGAATGCCCATCATTATTTCTTTCATATCTGTTATGTGTATTTGCTGGTGCTGGAATTTGGGCTAAGAGCTTCAATGTATTTATTTTTAGAGCTCAGAAACAGATTCTCAGAGTTGTGACCAAAACTGTTTTTGTGTATGGCATCTAATCTTTAAAAATGATAAAAAGTGCCTTAAAGATCCCCCTGAAATATGGAAACAAAGTATTGTTGATAAAAAAAAAAATTCAGTGTCTTTGCTTCTTTACTCTTCTCATCAAAAGCTTCCTCGTCAACTTTGCTGTTGCACTAGAGACTCTGATTTGCATCATGCACAACAGCATGTATAAGAGATGTTTGTACTAAATTAGTTTATTTCTGGTGTCACTGCAACAAGATGTTTGGACGCGAAGCATCAAAGCTACTAGACTACGTGGAATGCTTTCCTGATGGAGTCAAGAAAGGAATTTATATGGCCAATGTATGTCAAGAAGCAAAACTAGAAGGGTTCCCGACATGGGTTATCAATGGGGAGGTGAGCAAGAACCTTCTTTCTGCTGGAAAATCTTTTATAACCTATATAAATGCAGCAGTCACTCGCACGTTGGATGCTGTTTGAACCTCTAGCTTTTCTTTACATTTCGGTACCTTAATAGCTAAAACTATATATTGTGGCAGGTGCTGAGCGGAGAGAAAAAGCTTTCAGAGCTGGCTGAACTGTCTGGTTTCACTATGAAAGAACTCACTGAGGCTAAATGAGCTTCCTTGACTAACACAACCACATATCTTAGAGTATAAAAGTTTATGACTTTATTATTGCCTGCTGGTATTTATTTTGTTTCATACTGTAATTAACTTAGTATGATTGTAAACTGAATAGATAGCGTGATAAATGAAGAATCCGAGTGGGATTGTCTTCTTGAGTATATATATCAAACTCTATTACTTGCAAGTATTTGAATTTTGTGGTTGTGTTTTCTGCTAATGTTGTACGTGTCCAACTTACCCCTGAAATTTTAGTTATTTAAAGTGGTTACTTCTGATTTTTTTTTCCTGATAACAATGATATTGTGTGCTCATCTCTCGACTATTTCACCAGGTACTTACTATCTCTAACTAACACATGTAGTGAATAATTCAGCCCACCAAGACACTTTTGAGAATTATTTAGCACATTCTTAATCTTATAAATTGAACAATGTATATCTTAAAGCTCTATTATATATTATAGGATTAACAAACTTTCCTATCTTGGAAATCTTTTCTCTAAACTTGTCATTAATATTCATTATTTCGTTATCAAGAACGTCAACAGTGACCTACATTTATTCTAAGTAATGTTCAAATCCATCAACAAGTCAATGTTGTTTTCCTTTTAGGATTAAATATAATTATTTCTTATTTTAAAATCTCAATAATCGTGTCAAAACCAAATAGAACACTTAAATTGGGACGCAAAGATAGTACTTATGTTTT
The DNA here is from genome assembly GCA_005239505.1 of Nicotiana paniculata. Classification (NCBI taxonomy): domain Eukaryota; kingdom Viridiplantae; phylum Streptophyta; class Magnoliopsida; order Solanales; family Solanaceae; genus Nicotiana; species Nicotiana paniculata. The sequence continues at coordinate 17,544 of ML364131.1, read as the reverse complement.
ACCAGCAACTTGTACAAAATTGAATGTTGAGTTTAAAACTCTAAGTTATTAAGTTTAACAAAACTGAATATCGAGTTCAGAATCTAGTCACAAAACCTAATAAAAGTTAATTTGGAAAATGTTAACATTTCGGAACTAGCTATGTTTAGTTTTATATGTCATAGTTCTTTGTATTTAACTTGCCTACTTTATTCGTAGAATTAACTCTATTTCCTATTTAACATCTGACTTTGCTTAATAATTACTAAAAAAAGAGCTGACCAGTAGAATTTCACTTTCATTTTACCTTTCATGAGATAATTTGACTGAGTATGAAGTCTAATATAGTTATTTGACTAGAATATTTTGTAGTGATAAGAGGAACATAATATTAAAATAGTTGTGGAAAATGGCTTGATAGAAAGAACGTTATACCAAAGTGTATATTTTGAATACTTTAATGAATTCTAATTCTTGATAATTAATAAATAAAAAAAAAATTAAGCTCAAATATTGTGGAAAGTCATAGTTTTTGCTTTTATAACTATTTCCTCTCTTGTTTTGGCGATCCTACCATCTTCCTTTGGAGCGATCAGTTCACAATGGTGACAGTAAATCTCAAGTCGCTGCTCATATTCTCAGCATTCCTTAGGGTATTTTTGATAGTTTACGGAGAATGGCAAGATAGACATATGGAAGTTAGATACACAGATGTGGACTATCTTGTTTTCTCAGATGCAGCTGCTTTAGTCGCTGTTGGAAAATCCCCTTATCAAAGATCTACATATCGCTACTCGCCTTTAATTTCCTTTCTTCTACTGCCCAATTCTTTCATTCATCCTTCTTGGGGGAAATTCATCTTCTCCGCTTCAGGTATATGCGCCTTTTTCTCCTTTGATTTTTGGGTTCTTTTTACTCCCTTCATATACTGAAGAAGTATGAGCTTTATAATTTTACTTAACAGCCAGATGAAGAAGTATGGGTTCAAGATTCATATGTGGTTTATGCTTTTAGACAAATTTTGAATTTAGCTCTAACTGAATTTTCTGTAAGAAAAGTTATATAATTAAAGACAATGCAAAGGTTCCATCTTTTTTACTCATACAAATGCATCTTGCATGTACAAGTCAAGAGGTTTCAATTCTTATTGTTTATGTGAATAGATGTTTGTAGCCATTTGCAGGGGATTTTAGCTTCTTTGCTTAGGTGCCATTGTCAATCTTTGATATTTTTTCTTATATAACTTAAGAATGGGTGAATTGTTAATTGTGATAAGCACCTGCACCTTTGTAGCTGAGTTGCTTGTTCCTTCTTATTGCAAACAATGCATATTTGGAATTCTTAGAAACATTACATCTTAATTATGTTTCCAAAACAGATAAGCTTACTGAAACTTACAATTGAGTTCGTGCGGCAGATCTTCTTGTGGGATTTCTTATAAACACCATTCTAAAGCTAAGAGGGGTGCCTGAAAAATTGTGCACCTATTCGGTGATGATATGGCTTTTGAATCCATTTACCTTTACCATTGGAACTCGGGGGAATTGTGAGCCTATCATCTGCGCCATAATCCTTTGGATTATTATATGTCTAATGAAAGGTAAAATTTCCAGTACCTTTTTTGTTTTGTTTTTGATGAAGTAAGTAAATTTCCAGTACCTTTTGTTTGCTTCTAATATGGTTATGTTGAGAATTTACTCCTGCATTTTTGTTTTTCATTGTTAGTTTACTCCTCTACTGTTACTCTCTCTGTTATTCTCTCTTTCATAATGGTCCTTGTCTCCTCTTTAACCTGCTTTAATTATCATGGGGCAATGTAAACGACAGTAAAGAGGGGACTTATGGGAGAAAAAGTATTTAGACTATGAGCGTCATGATTTAGGTGATGACACTGGTAGAAAAGAAGGTATTGTCATCAAATACTGGTCAAGATTGAGTCTTTCTCTTCTCCCACTCCACCTTAGCGTTAGGTGTATAATACCCCAACCAAATATTATCAGAGAGCAACCAATGTAAGCTGGATACTTATTCTTTTACTGTTAGAACTTGGTTTATCCGATAAAGAGATGAAACAAGACTTGTCCTGAATCTGCCGCTGTTTCTTTTCATAGCTCTTATACAATTTGAACCTATAGTGAGCCTCTAGTTTTGACCGAAAAGTAGAAACCAAGAATGTCAACTCAGGAAAATTTTAGGGTTAAACAGATAACTCTTTTAATTGAAGGTCTTTTCAAGAATCCTCTGATCATTCAGGTTAGATAACTGTATTCTCAAATGGGTTAGTGCCACTTGAATTGTGGCTTCATATTTTTGTTTTCTTTATAAGTGAAGATCTTCACGCTCTATTGACTTTGGTAGTTTTTCCTGATCAGGTCGTCTAGTACAAGCTGCATTTTGGTATGGGCTTGTCGTCCACATGAGGATCTATCCAATAATTTATGTTCTTCCGATAATCTTAGTTCTTGATCCTTTGTTCTTCCAGTATGGTACAAAACCCGCTCTTGTGAATTGGAGTTCTAGAAAAAGCAAGTCACATCAGACTTCCAGCTGTAAAAAGCTTATGGATCCTTATTGTATATGGAACTTTTTGACAAGCCTTTTTACCTGGAGGAGGATAATGTTTGGGCTTATTTCTGGAGCTATGTTCTTTCTCCTTACTGGTTTTTTCTTCTATTTATACGGATGGGAGTTCTTGCATGAAGCACTTCTCTATCATCTCACACGTACTGACCCAAGGCACAATTTTTCAATCTATTTCTACCACATTTATCTGCACTATGAACATGAGTTCTCAAGCATGGAAAAGCTCGTCTCATTTCTGCCTCAGGTTATGGTGCAGCTAGTTCTTGTTTTCCGCTTTGCACAGGATTTTCCATTTTGTTTCTTTGTGCAGACTGTAGCATTTGTAGCATTTAACAAGGTTTGTCAGGAATCCTTGACTTCTTTTTGGGTTGAGAATCAGCTAATAATAGCTTGACTTTCCTTTAGCAAATATAATGTTCTTTTCCTCTGCAGGTTATGACAGCTCAATACTTCGTTTGGTTCTTCTGTCTCTTGCCTCTAATCCTGCCATGGACCAACATGAAACTCAAAGGAAAAGGATTGGTCTGCATCTTGTTGTGGATTGCAGCTCAGGGTCATTGGTTGATGTGGGGATATTTGCTTGAATTTAAAGGAAAGAATGTCTTTCTTCAACTCTGGGTGGCAGGTTTGCTATTCTTGGCTGCAAATACTTTCGTTCTTATCAATATTATCCAGCAACACACATACAGTCCAGTCTTCCAACAGTCATCTCCTGCCGCTTCAAAGAAACGTGTCAAACAGGGATGAGGAATCATATCAGATACCTCCTAATTCAATGTGGGAACATGTTAGAGCTAATAGAGTATTTAGCCATGTTCAGGACTTGTAGAGGTTTTCACAATCAAGCAAAATACACTTGATATTTTCATAGCTCCTAACCCAAAAATGCCAGCACTGAAGATGTACCAAGAGATTGTAATGACTTTATTCTTGGCCTCTTGTCCATTTTGTCTACTACAATATTTTTGTACACGAGATGGTTGGAGTTTTCTTGATTACAGTTTACTTCTCATTTAGTTTGATATTCATTTCCCACCCTTGCTAGAGTTAGTTAGGCAGGTAGAGGAGTTACGTCACATCCTTTTCATGTGTGTTGCTTGCCTGTATATCTTTGTAAGACCAATATGATTGGTATGAATAAAGATATCTCTTTTTGCTGTTCCGTGTCATTGTTCTTTCAGTTCTTGTCGCCTCGTTTTCTGCTGTGGTTCCTTGTAGCTCATTGAATTATTGAATTTCTATGTGATAAGAAATGAAGATCCTAAGGTTGTTGAAGTGTCCATGGGAAATACTGTATGTTGGACTGATCTGATCATGCCTTACGAGCAGTTACGCCAAATGATACTAAATGTGATAGTGTGTGCAATGCCACTGGATGAGTCGATAAACAGAGGCGGATTTGTTCAAACCTTCAAAATTCTAAGCATGGAACCTATCATATTTTAAAAGTTTGACAGACGATAATACCTTTGGGCTTGTTTCTAATACTCAACTGTCCTTGTTCAAGAATAGTTATTATGATTACTGTTACTTGGGTACCTACTACAATGGTGGTAGACACTGATATTGCCCTATGGTTGAAATGGTCCACTTAGTTTGATTTCTATTTCCCACCCTTGCTACAGTTGGTTAGCCAGCCGAGGAGTGACGTCGTATTATTTTCGCTCGTCTCATTTACCAATTATTTTATTTCCTCTTTAATTTTCCAGTTCCTTAGCTCATATTTACTGCTCCTCGACAAAAACATATACATTACAGTTGTCTAATAGTAAAACTTTGACTCTTTTCTTTCTCTTTCTATACCACATGGTCCGTAGACGAGAAGAGAGAGAAACTGAAACAAGAGATAAATAGCCCAAATGTTTTTGACATATTTACACTCAAAACATAAAAACTTTAGGTAAAATTTATCTGGCAATATAGCATCAGACTCGATCTACAGTTAGGATGATAAGATTGACATGTTTAGCAGCTAATTGTAAAGTTAATGGCCTTTTGATGTGACTTAAAGAGAGATTCACAATGACAAGTTAAGAAAGATAAACATTTAAGACTGAGAATTGTAGGGCTTTACCCAAAAGGGAAGCCCTTTCAAAAATTCTCAACGGCCAAGGCAGAACCCAGGCCGAAGACGGGGTTTGGAAATAGTTTTCAACCAGCAATAGACGCGCCTCGGTTAGAACCTCACTAGCTGCGTCATTGCCCCAAGCGCAAAGATGACTTTTCCTCTTCCTCTGCCATCCCATTTTATACACCTCTTTCCTCGAATGTTGTCATCATATCTTCGGTGTGGGAGTGAAGACTCGTGCGTACCATACGCCAATTACTACCAAAGTTAATTCAAAAGGTCTACTAACTCATGACTATTGCAGTAAAATCATCCTTTTTGTAATGCAACGCTGAAAACTAAACGGTAACTTATTTTACCTTGATGGTAAATCTGAAGTTAAAAAAAAAAAAAAAGTTAGCAATACACGCATACATCCTTATATACCGTCCTTCGCTATAAAAATCATATTTTTCTCGAATTCGATTTTATATGTTATATTTTACCTTTTTATGATAGTTTTATATCTGTAACAATAACATCTATCTTTATAACACTACACTCTTTATAAAATTACTCCTCTATAATAAGCATATAAAATTTCTAAGACTACCAATAATAAGTCTAAGGATTTTAATTGGATCAAATTTGTAAAACGATAATGCACCATTTATAATAAAAAATAATATGTCAGAACATGTTTTTATAATTAAAGATCTCATTTAATTCGATTAAAAGATAGGTTTGTATATTTTTAGTCCACTGCACAAAATGTTTTATCATACATAATGTCCAATATTTGAACATCTGCATGCACATTCAATCTTTTTCATTATTGGACAAAGTTTCCATCTTGTAAAATGTTTAAGATTTGAAGATTTGCATGGGAAAGTCTTTCGCTATGCAGCTCAATAAAGGACTTTTTCAAGGGATCTTCGACAATATTTTTTCCAGAGCTCTTTCAGCAATTTTGAAAGAATTTTATTTCTAATTGCTTTAAAATATGTGTCTTAGAGTTTAAATCACTGTACATTTAGTTATGAATTTATTAATAATGTATTAATTATCTTTAATATTTAATTAATAAAATATGCTTATCTTTTGAGATTTTAAATTTGAATAATTTCTTATAATTTAATATGTAATATTACAAAAGGAAAAAGATTATTATTTTTTGATAATTTTTTGTCTATACAGCCAAAAAATATTTAAACGACAAATATTGTTATTGGTGTAAATAGACATTCACTATAAAAAACTAAAACTATTGAAACAAACAATGATTTTTATAGAGAAATTTGACTGTAATAAATCTTTTCCATGTTACGTAGTCAAGGATATAGCGACTCGAGCTCGATAAAACTTGGACACATGACATGAAATTTTTCCACAACAAAAAAAAAAAAAAAAAAGATATGCCATTGTTATGAACTTATGCTACAAAGAAACCAGGGTCAACTCAAGGCCAAAGCCACTAAGGCAAGGGATTTTTTTCGTTCCTATACAATATTTGAAATTTTATTATAAAAAATGTCCACGTTTAGTTAATTACTCGATCTAAAAAAAATTTATCTATAAAATATATACATTCTACCTTAAAAGACTCTTAATACATTATTAGTGTCTTCAATCAAGAGATTTAATTATACTTTTTTTTTCTCCTCTTCTCTTTCCTTATTTTTCTTCCGCGTTAATATACTAGTAGAACAAACAAAATTAGTAAATTATCTGCTAATGTTTGTAGAACATCCCAAAATCGCGTAACTATATACAAACTGTTTCAATTATACGGTGATCTAAACAATCCGAAAATTAAAACGCAAAAAGACTATTGACTCACAGAATAGGCAATCAAGTCATTAATAATTTCACAGAATAGGCAATCAAGTCATTAATACTCCAACCAGCAATGCTCTCAGCCAAAACTAACTTATCAACCGCAACTTTTTCTCCAAACCTATAAGAAAACCTCAAAACACCTTGAGATTGAGCAGAGCCTTTTTGCACATGATAATTCATTACATAGTTAAATACAACTACAATATTACAACTTAAATATAAATTTTATACAATATGTCTTTTATATATTTTGTATCTGATTTATACATAGTAAAAATAAATTTCATACAACTAATTATATATTATACAATTTATCTACAATTTTCATACACTATTTCTACCCAGTTATATACAACTACAATATTATACAACTTAAATATAATTTTTATACAATTTTATACAATATTGTTCAACTTTCATACAATATTTAAATAAATAAATATATATATATATATATATATATATATATATATATATATATATATTGCTTTAAGATTTAAATTTGTCAACTAAAAAATATGAATGAGATTACTTGATCACACAATTAACAAAAAGAGAAAGATTGATTGAAAAAGTTAATGTAACCTCAACATAGATCTCTTTAAATAATGTTTCAAGAAAACTAAATAAACTGATTGTATTTTCAATTATATATATTTTAAAAAATATATATATACCTTCAACATAGTGCATGAGCATCAACTAGTATTTTTTCATATTTTTTCATATTTTTAAAGGATTTTTAATCAATTTATTCCAATATTTATTTATCTAAATAATTACGAACTGCATTACAAATGATTTTATAATAATTTTATTGCTTAATTTTATCATTTATATTTATATTAAGCTTTAATCATTTTATGCATAATTATATTTACATCTTTAGGTTAACTTTGCAATAATAGCTCATGCGTGCATAATTACTTTATTTACATGAAAAATAAATTCTTATATTAGTGAGTAATGATTTTAAATCATTTTCATATACAAATAACATTTTTTATCATCTATTAATTATTTTTATAAATTATTTTATTAGTCTAATTGAATATTTAAAACATAGCCTTTTTATTAAATCATTTCGGACCTACCCAGCCCAATACAAACCTAACCCATAACCCAATACCCAAACCCTAACCCAGATCCATACCCGTCCAAATTAGACCCGACTGCCTAAAACTTTAATCCTGGCCGTTGATCTCAGAAGATCAACGATCCTTAATCACTCACCCCTTTTAATTAATCAAACAACCCCAAACCATCTCATTTCTTCTAACCCGCCGCCTTTGGATCCCCTACTCTCCTCTCTTTCTCTCACCCCTTCGAACCCTAGCCCCGCCATCACACATCCCTCTTAGTTCATGGAGTTTTCCTTCGATTCCATGCTTTATTTGGCTCCATCTCTTTACTGGTTATACGATTCTTCTGTTACTTGATGTGAATCTCAAGAGCCTCGAACCAAATCTGGTTCGAAGTCTCTCATATCTCTGCTATTTCGTCAATGTTCACTCTGATACTTGTGAGTACGAATCTTTACGTATTTTATGGTTTCAAATCGTTGGTTCAAACCAGATTTGGTTCACTTCTGTTTATTTTTTATGAACCTGGATATTTCCTGGATAAATCTGCTTAGATCTTGTTAGATCTGAAATGATTTAGTGTTTTTTTTAGTATTTCCTCTTCAAAACTTTTGATATTTATGTTTCTCACTACTTTTATTATTTTATGACTTATTTTCTAAGGTTTTGGTTCTAACGGATTTTTGCAAGAAAATGTTTCAACGTTTAATGTTTCATCTCTGGTTTGCTTATCTATTGTTTTGACTGATTTTTTACTTGATTTAATTAGTTTTATCTATATGTATTTCTTAGGGTTTCGATTATTTATTTATCCTACTGTTTCTGCCCGTTTACCTTTAATTATGTCAATTAAGTGTTAATTGATTTTGCTTACCTAAATTGGGTTTTGAAATCAGCTTTCCTTTAGTACCAGTATTTCCTTATTAAAGTTTTACATGTTCTTACCTTATTTATGTGATTTATTACTCGTACTACTTTCCTTAACTCCCTTACTGGCCTGGTTTTTATGCTTTGATTATGGAACTGACTTCAAATTGATTTCAGAACTATTTCCTTGCCTTATTTGATATGGTACTTGACTACTGATTGATTCCATATATTATTTTCCTTAAATTAAGTGGTATTAGCCTGATTTTATGTTATTTTGCCCTGTTAATTGATTGAGGTCGACTCTAATTGATTCTGAAGTTATGCCTTATTTGTGTAGGATTGAATCATTGCCTTATTTGTCTATCTCATTCAGACTATTTAAACCCCTTCCCCATTCCTTTTACACAGACTCGAATCCTGTTATTCTCACAACAAACCTAAGTTCTCTTTGTTCTCTCTTGTTCTGATTTCTATACTAAGTGGTTATTATTTGGCCGGCTAAAAGCCAAGGCCAAATTATTCTGGAAATTAACTGTTATTGCACCTTTACTTGCTTTCTTCTCAACTGGTATGCCCTAACTTTTGCAATTCCATTGTCTATGCTTTGTTTGACTAACATGTCCCAATTCCTAGCATGATTATGTTCTTTCTATAACAATTTGATGATATTGTTAACATAAAGCTAAGTTATTTCAAATAGCATGAATCCTCTCTTAAGATCAAGGTCTAATCTGCTTTCTTGCAAGATGCCGTAAACATGTGATCACTTGTCTGTTGCTTAACGCATATGTCTCGTCTGTTTAATTCAGATGTTTTGCCTAATTGCTTCTGCATTTTATCCACGATTGTTTTAAATACTAGCATGAATACTACCTAGTCACATGCCAATCTGCTTGAACTGTGTGCTGAACATGGGTTCTGTCTGTTTCTTGGTGCAGTTCTGTTTGCAATCTTGTAATCTAAATCTGCTTGCTTTTGAAAATTAAGCTATTTCTAAAACCTGCCCCCCTTCCTTTACCCTTTATGCAATGGGTTTTCAAACTCCTACTCTTAGTTATTTAGATTCCTACCACCCCCAGTGTGAGCACTGCCTATGGTCCTTGAGACTCCTTTGAATTCTGACACATTGGGGCTGATTTTCCAATCTTTTATGAATTACCTTCTGAATGTGGTTCTGGTGTGAGCATTGCCCTGGGTCCTGGAGGCCCTTGGGAGCTTTGACACACTGGAAGCTTGAGTTTTAATGTGCCATGGATGGATCATTACTATACTCCAAAGTTGTTCTGTTGGAAGGCTTGGTTCTCAGGTTTATATTGAGCCTATCAAGGCTCCCTATAGTGTAATAGATACTATTATGCAATTTATTCATTCTAGGTTGTAATAATTTATGTAATAACAGATTTGGGGTTTATTAGTGAAAGTTGGGTGGTTTCCTTCTATTTTTGTTAAATTTGGGTAGAGATCCTGCCTATAAGTTTAATTATGTTGATCAAGTTGTGTGATTGCCATTACTTGTTTAGAGATCCTGCATATAGGAATTTCTTGATTGATTCTGTACTTTTAAACTCGCATATTAGAAATCATGTTTATAAGTCTGCATTAGAAATCCTGTCCTAGGATCCACACATTTTTAAACCCCCAACATGCATTAGATACAAAGTATTGCATAGAATGATCCTATAGGCTAAAAAAACCTAGGACCCTTTTTTAATCCTGTGTATAGTAACTTGTATTGTCCAAATTGTTTTCCTTCCATTTTAGACTAGTTCGCTTAATTTAAGTTCGATCGGGACCCACCATTGTGGACCTCGAGGGGTGCCTAACGCCTTCCCTTCGAGGTAATTTGAGCCCTTGCATGATCTCTGGTGATGCAAACTGGTTTATGAGTTAATTGCTCTAGGTGTCCTAATGCACCTTAATCCGTTAGGTGGCGACTCTTCCAATCCCTTACCCCNATTTCTAGGCTCTTACCATAAGGAACCTGACTTTTGTGAATTAGTCTTTAAACACGTCTTTATTATTCCGTCAATACTTGCATATCCCTTCCCCTTCCCACTTTATGTGTATTTATTTGCCTATCTTCAGTTATTACGATCTCTCTTTCTTGTTTTATTACTCTTTACTATGGAAAATGACTTGTCTCTTTGTTTTCTTTCTTAACTTCCTTTACAATTATTAAATCCCTCATTTATCATTTTTTCCATCGTGCAAATACGTGACAAAGTGCTATTTTCTGTCGCATAAATCATGCTCAACATCATATTCCACTCGTGCGTAATTAATACCATAGCAACACTTGATGAGTGTTTGCGATCTCTCTATATCACCCTATTTGAATTTGGAAAGGCTTATTCGCGATAAAACTAGTCGATCAACGATGCAGTTGACGGTTTCATGCCTTTCCCTGTCAAGTTGTCCGCTTGAGGGCACCAGTCTAAACTTCTATAAAAACCTTACTCTGATTATAACTGTACATGCATCATGGTCAAACCTAGCCTGGGTTAATATGTTGTCCACATAATAACCCTTTAAGGAAAGCCTTGTCCAAAGGCCACCGGGGTTTCCATAATCCCAACGGAAGCAACCACGATCTGTGCATTAATTTGGAGAAATAAGTGTCAATATGCTATTCATTTATGTATAAATAGTTGAATATGGAGGGGGAAAGGGCCTAACTCTATTTGTTTTGCAGAAAATGAGTCATAAAGTCCACAGGTTCGGTATGGTCCGTAACATACCACCATTGTTGCTAGATTGGTGGGAAGATCTTCCGTCAAGTGATAAAAATCATGTGAAGAGAGTCCTTGGAAATCTACCTTCCTTATTAGATATCCAACCAAACAACGTGTTGATTGAAGCTGCTACTATGTTCTAGGACGGATAAAGGGACGTATTTGGCAACATAGAAATGACTTCTCTTCTAGAGGAAATAGGGGGATTCGCTGAACTACCCTGGGACAGTCCCGGTTTATTGGTGCAAGAAAATTGCACTCCTAGAGGATTTCTGAAAATGATGGGTTTGAAAAAGAATGACGACTTGGTGTGTCTGAAGAAGTCCTATGTACCCTTTGACTTCCTTTATGAACGGTACGGTCACAACAAATCCTACCGTATCTTCCATGACGAGTTCTCTATCACTTCCTTGGGTTGGATTCATCGCAGGGTTTTCGTGTTTATTGTCTGCTTCTTGGGTATGATAGTATTTCTAAGCAAAAAAGACAGAGTTCACACTAGGTTGGCCATGGTAACCAAAGCTTTAATGGGAGGAATCGAGGGACAAACATATACCATTGTCCTTATGATTATAGCAGACATATATTGGGCCTTGGATCGCTGCCAGAAGGGGTTCAAACACTTCGAGGGTTGTAATCTGCTACTCTAAATTTGGTTGCTAAAACATTTCTAGAGAGGTCAATACCTCCAAGAGTTTCAACGAAGGCTATGGAACGATCACATAGCCTTTTATCACCCCAAGAGAATGACATTTATCCCAGACAGGTTTGCTCAGCCGGAGAGTGCTACAGAATGGGTGCAATTTTTCGACAACTTGACTGAGGACCAGGTTCATTGGATGTTCGAGTGGTTCCCCACCAATGATTTCATCATCTGATCTGGGGACGCTCCACAGTTGGTGTTGATCGGGTTAAGAGGTATACGCCCCTATGTTCCTATCAGGGCCATGAGACAAGCTGGTAGAAAACAGATTATACCACTGTATTGGTAAAAAAAAGTTTCACACGTAAGCCAACTTTTGACAACTCAGCCAGTTACGTGGACACAGGAGAATGCGACAACTGGATGTGATCCTTTGAAGAGGTACTAAACAAAGAGGCATGATTCAATAAACCCTCAAGCTTATCAGCCACGGGAAACTCAACCTGATCAAAACAAGGAAGAGGCACGATCAGAATTAATCTAGACACAGCTACGGGCAGATTCAAGGGCCCACAATTGATTACTCGAACGTTATGTAACCGTACCCCAATTACCGTTATCCTTTGTAACGCCTCATTAATGTCATAATTAGTCATTAATAAGCAACCATAGCAAGAGTTGTACGTTATATCAAGGAATCTCCAATATAAGGGAGAGAAATGCAGCTTGTAAAGGCATCTGATTCTCAAATACAATTTACTTCGCTTCTCTATATTTCTGCAATATTGTCTATTATTCATTTTTCTATATTTCCTTGATTATCAGTAACCCGTGTTCATCCTAGAAATAGCTTTAGTCAAAGGATCTAATTCTTTGGTTAAACAAATTGGTTCTGTTGCCGGGAATCTGATAATCTTTGTTTGCGTTCAAGTGATATCCTCTGAACTATGTCAAACTCCAATGACAAAAACCAGCAAAGCAATGGAACCCCAGTTCCATCGCCTTCGGGAACCCCACGTGGTTCAAGGGAACAATCCCCAAAAAGATCCAATAACAACAATGGTGATAATGATCAAACTGTGGAACAAGATCGGGTAAAGCAAATGATTGCAGAGTATGTGGGCCAAGCTTTGCCAGAATTTGCGAGAGGATTACCGACAGCGTTACCTACACCACTGACGCCACCCCCCAATAATACCATCACCATTGAAAATCCTCAATCTGGGTTGGCGAACTCAGGAAGAGGATATACTCCTAATGAATCTCTCGAAACGAGACCAGGTATATCTAATAACTCAAAATTACAAAATTTACTGCTAACCATGAAGAAACAGATGAAGGAGCAAAACGATCGCATCGAACAAATTCCTGGAGTACCACCTAACATCAAATGCATTGATGTTGATAGGTATTCTCAACAACCTTGGAAGCCAAGTGCGACATCCTTGCCTATACCCAAGAAGTTTAAACTGCCTGACATTCCCAAATATGATGGAACAACTGACCCACGTGATCATGTGACTGCTTTCACTACTGGAGTAAAAGGCATCGACTTAACAAAACAAGAGATTGAATCAGTCCTTGTCAAAAAATTTGGGGAAACACTTACCAAAGGATCCCTAACCTGGTATTCTCTTCTCCCTGAAAATTCTATTGACTCTTTTGCTGAGCTTGCAGATTCATTTATAAAAGCACACTTTGGTGCACAAAAAGTTAGACAAAAGAATGGAAGACATATTCAAAATAAAACAAGGAGACATGGAACTACTCCGTGAGTTTGTAGACATGTTTCAATGAGAAAGAATGGAGTTACCCAGGGTGCTTGATAATTGGGTAGCTATGGCACTTGCAAGCAACCTAAACGATAAAAGCTCAGAAGCCACGAGACAACTTAAGGAAAGTCTAAGAGAATTCCCCTCTACAACATGGAACGATGTATATAACATGTATAGTACTAAACTCAAAATAGAAGAAGATATCATTGCTCGTTCGAGAGATGAAGATCATTCCAGATCCAGACGTCCTGAATCAGATAGAAGATCAGGTAAAAATAGGTACGATCCTTACTTAGGACCCTGGGGACGCGATATTCATCCCAGGTTCGAAAACACTAGGTCGGACTATAGACCACAAGGAAGAGACGTAGTCTCATCCTCGTCTAGATCCAGGAAAGATCGAGATGAATGACCTGGAAGTAATATTCAAATTGGGGATCATACCTTTAATGTGAGTACTACTGAACGTGTCTCACTATTTAGGAACATGGGAGACAAGGTTAAGTGGCCCAAAGAGATGCAGTCAAATCCAAATAGAAGGAACCCGGATCACTGGTGTGAATTCCATAACGATCATGGGCACAAAACTGCGGATTGCAGATTTTTACAAGGTGAAGTAGAAAAATTTATTGAAACATGGCTATTTAACAGAATTGTTTAGTGATAAAGTTAAACAAGCATATATGAGGAACATGCAGGAGCCCCCAAAGCCTCATTCTCCAAAACGAACCGTCAACGTGATACACGGAGGTGAAGAAGTAAACGGAGTGGTCTGCAAAACAACCACAAAGTTCACTATTACACACGGAAAACGGGCTCGTGACAATATAGAAGAGGACGATATAACCTTCGATGATGCAGATATCGGCGGATTAATGCTTCCGCACAACGATGCTCTGGTAATATCTTTACTTATTCATGACACAAACGTAAAAATAGTGTTGATTGATCCAGGCAGTTCAGTCAATATCATTTTGCTAAGAGTCGTGGAAGAAATGCTACTGGGAATCAAGTAATCCCAAGGGCACGAGACATATCAGGGTTTGATAATTCTACGGATATAACAAAAGGAGAAATTGAGCTTAGCACTTATGCTGAGGGGGTGATCAAAAGTACCAGGTTCCAAGTCATCGATACTGACATGGCTTATAACGTGATCGTGGGAAGACCATGGATCTACAACATGAAAGCAATACCCTCCATGTTGCATCAGGTAATTAAATTCCCCTTTGAATGGGGGATTCAGCAAATCAGAGGCGACCATCAGACCGAAAGAAATATAAACTGCGTGGTACACTACAATAAGAAAATAGAGGTAGAAGAGTCACGAGATAAGGGAATCTCCCAAGAAGGGAACGCCGCCCAAACATGCATGGAAGAAATTACTACCCAAATAGGTACAGAAGGTATTATTGCTTAAACATGTATGAAAGAAAATACTTACGAGAAAGAGAATCAAGTTACCACGAAAGGTGTACTATACCACACATATGCAGATTCCAAACCAGACGTCATTCATGAACCGGAGGAAGATGAGCACATCAAAACAACTACGGAGGAACTCGAAGCTGTTCCATTAACTGAACAAAAGCCTGAACATAAAGTGTATATAGGCACGAGGTTGGGCCCCGCTCGAAGAGAAGAAAAGAAAGCAAGGACCATTCAAAAACCAAGTGATCGACGAAGAGGTACAAATCCTCTTGAAGATCAGTTCGATACGAGAGGTAACGTACCCTAACTGGCTAGCCAACACTGTGGTAGTACCTGAAAAGAATGGCCAATGGAGAGTATGCGTAGATTATACTGATTTAAATAAAGCATGCCCCAAAGATTCATTCCCATTACCACATATAGATCAAAGTATTGATGCCACAACAGGTCATGAATTATTAAGCTTATTACATGCATATTCTGGTTATAATCAGATTAAAATGAATCCCTCAGATGAGGATAAAACTTCCTTCATTACAAACAGGGGGACTTACTGTTATAAAGTTATGCCTTTTGGCTTGAAAAACGTCGGAGCCACCTATCAAAGGTTAGTGACTAAAATGTTCCAAGAACATCTTGGAAAGACGATGGAAGTCTATATTGATGATTTGTTGGTAAAATCAACACAAGCACAAGACCATTTCCAGCATCTCTCTATTGCTTTTGATATTTTACGCAGGTATAATATAAAGCTAAATCCAAAGAAATGCGCTTTTGGAGTGCAATCAGGTAAATTTTTGAGTTTCCTTGTATCGAACAGAGGAATAGAGGTAAATCCCGCTCAAATTAAAGCTATAGAGGAAATACCTGATATTTTAACAAATAAAAAGAAAGTTCAAAGACTAATATGGAGAATAACAACTTTGGGAAGTTTTATTTCTAAGTCTTCCGAAAAAAGTTTTAAATTCTTATCAGTTCTCAAAAAGCAGAATCAGTTCGAATGGACTGAAGAATGTCGGCAAGCCTTCAAGAATATGAAGATTTATCTATCGAAACCACCACTGCTTTCAAAGCCAAAAGAAGGGGAAAGATTGTACATCTACCTGGCTGTCTCAGAAATTGCTGTAAGTGCAGTACTGGTAAGAGAAGAAAAAGGTAAACAATCACCTATCTATTATGTAAGTAAAACTTTGCTAGATGCTGAGACTAGATATCCACATCTGGAAAAGTTAGCCTTAGCTTTAATAATGGCATCTAGAAAATTACGACCATATTTTCAATGTCACCCAATCACTGTTGTGACTTCATATCCTTTAAGAAATATTCTGCATAAACACGAATTGTCAGGGAGATTAGCCAAGTGGGCCATAAAATTAAGTGACCATGAAATAATCTATCAGCCTAGGACTGCAATTAAGTCTCAAATACTATCTGATTTTGTTGTTGACTTTAGTAATAACACTGTACCTGAAGTAGAAAAAGAGTTACAACTCTTTAACGGTGCTAATCCAGGCCTATGGACCTTGTTCACCGATGGTTCCTCAAATATAAAAGGTGGAGGCTTAGGCATAGTCTTAATATCACCCACGGGTGAAAAGACACGGCAAGCTATCAAGTGGTATCCTATAATGAAAAATGAAGCAGAGTACGAAGTTGTTATTGCAGGTCTTGAACTCGCACGGGAGCTCTCAATCGAGCAAATTGTGATCAACAGCGACTCCCAACCGGTAGTAAATTAGATACAAGGAACTTATATCGCTCGAGAGACTAGAATGCAACAATATCTTGAAAAAGCACGAGAGCTCGTGAGACAATTCAAAACATGGAAGGTAGTACAAATACCTAGAGAGGAAAATGCAGAAGCAGATGCATTAGCTAACCTCGCAGCAGTCGTGGAAGTAACAAACAAAGACAATGCAATTGTCGTCCAATTATGTCATTCAATGATAAACCAGGACAAGAATGAGGTAACTTTCAACAACTTAACCTGGGACTGGAGAAACGAAATTCTTTATTTTTTGCAGAATGGCACCGTACCTGAAGACAGGAAAGCAGCTCAAGCACTTCGCCGCAAAGCTGCACGGTACTGCCTTATTCGCAACTCGCTTTATCATAAGATGTTTGGAGGAACCCTAGCTAAATACCTCAGACCTAACCAAACGAAATTCGTGATGAAAGAAGTCCACGAAGAATACTGCGGAAATCACTCAGGGGCGAGATCCTTAGTGAAAACCCTAATCAGAGCTGGATACTATTGGCCTAAGATGGAAGAAGAAGCTGAAAACTTCGTATCCAAATGTGACAGGTGCCAAAGGTTTGCCAATAACATGCATCGACCAGTAGAATTAATGCATCCAATAATATCCCCATGTCCTTTCATGAAATGGGGCATGGACATAGTAGGACCTCTTCCCACAGCTAAGGGACAAGTAAGGTTTTTACTCGTGCTAACCAATTATTTTACAAAATGGGTAGAGGCAGAAAAGTTCAAACAAGTGCAAGAAAAGGAAGTTAAAAGCTTCTTATGGCAAAACATAATATGCCACTTTGGAATACCAAAGGA